>WHSA01000351.1:0-71542 GCA_012931725.1 Litsea cubeba | reverse complement strand
TTTCCTTGATATACCCGTGGAAGTACAGGGGTCGGTTATGCCTGGTTTCGCCAAGTAGGAGGTCATCCTTTGTGAAGGCGATGGTTGCACTGGCTGCTTTTTTAACCGAGAGGCATTCAATGCATGATCCCTCAGTTTTCTTCTTTTCTCCCTTTGAGGAGGCTTCTGAGTTTTTGACCCGGTAATCCATTTCAATTGGAGGACTTGCGGGGCATGTTTGTCGACATCCTCATTCAGTTTTTGTAATTCTGAGATGAGATTATCACGTGTGCGGAGACATTCGCAACAAATCTAGGATGTGCAGACGTGCAGGTATGTGCTTGAAGTGTTCAATCAAGTCATACTTGAAAGCCTCCTTAGGGCCTGCATGTTCATCATTGTTGCCACTAGGGGCGCTTACAACATCTTTTCCCGAAGGATTACATATGTAAAGGAAGATTGGTTGTAATTTTTGTGGTAGTCCCGGCCAGAGCGGGTGCCTCTACCAACTTCGAGAGCTTCTTGAGAAGGGTCTTCGTTTGGAAGATTGTCTTCAGGATCAAGAGGCGGTGTCGTTTTCATTTGCTGAGGATGCATCAGCAGCAGAGTTACCATCCTCAGTGATTGTGTTGCATGGAGCATTTTCCGGGAACAAGTCCTGAACAGCATCCAGCAATTTCTTCTTCGTTGACTAATTCATCGTCCCAAGCATCAATAGCTGGGAATTCTTCAGTCAGGAAGGGTGTGAACTTTGAAGTCACAGTCTCAGGAGAAGAAACCTGAGAGGGTGTCATCTCAGTGAAAGTCACGTGAGACGAGGTGGCTCCAGAAGATACATTGCTAGGCGTCGCCGGAGTGTAAGTGCTCTCATCAGACGACTGCTTCGGAAGAGCTATAATCCCGAATTATCACATTACAGGAAGCTCTGACGGGAGACGTTGCCTGATCGGAGTCAGACTCATCCTCGGATTTGAGAGGATCGTCTATCCAGCAATTTTCCTCCATTTTCAGGAGTTAAGGGAGGATGTACCTGATGGTCTTCAGGGACTTCAGGCTCTGGATTGCGAGGAGGCTCGTTGACGCGTTCTTGCTCTTGTTCGTAGAGCGAGTCGCTGCAAGATCCTTGCATATTCTTCAAGATCAGGCATAGGAGCCGGATCTTCTTCTTCATCATCTCTTTGTGGCTCAACATTGTTGATTTCCACTGGAGTGATGAGAGGTGCTGGGTCTAGCAGCATTTTCTTGTACAGCCTCTTGGTCTTCTTCATCATCAGACCAGGATCCTTGTGCTGTAGGGGGTTATACCAGATTACTGGCATAAGATGAGACTCAGGAACCCATTCTTCATCGGAGAGATATTCTCCTGTTTCAAGGGACTCCTCCACTCATCTGTGTAGTTGGGTTCGAATCCATCATCGGTGTCGCTGGACTCGTATCCATCAATGGAGAATCCAACTACCGAATTGCAAGAGTATGATGTCTCCTGCATGGCTTCTTGACTTGAGGTGGCATGAAATCACTGAGAGTGAATTTCCTTACCCCCTTTGAAGTCTCTGGAAGGGATGTTTTTGTTACCTCCAGTGAAGCGGTAGAGGAAGCCTCTGCCTTTTCTTTTGACCTCTAGTTTTTGGCTGGGTCTTCTCTTGCCGTTTGAGCTTGAGGAGATGTTTCCTAGCCTGCCTTCGCTGTTGAGCTGTAGGCTTTATTTTCACGACCTCCCAATTTTCATCTTCCAGGAGATCGGGATGTACCCATATCGGTTGTCCGTCTGGTGTCGGGTAAGGAACCAGTTCTTCGGACGCTTCGATTGAGTTTATCACCTTGAAGGAAGTAGTGATCTTCTTCTTCGGTGATCTTGATGTTTGTCCACATGTCACCATGTTGACGGAGGCAGACCCATAGTTTTTGTCAAAGGTGATGACTCCGTTTTTCCAACATCTCATTTATTTTCTCTCTCACAACGAAGCATTGATTGAGAGGATGCGAGATCATCTGGTGGTATGGACAGTACCGAGGATCGTTGGTTTTGCCAACATCACCCGGTCTTTTTGGTTCAGGCAAGGTGAGCTTGCCGTTTGCCACAAGAGCCCCGAAAATTTCATCAACATCTTCATCAAACGGGTATTTCTTCTCTACTCGTTCTTTGAAGGCATCAGAGAGTTCAGGTCTCTTACCAGCAGCTTTGTTTTCAGCTTTCTTTGGTGGCTGAGGAGCTGGCTTGGTCTCTTACATTGAGGACCTCTTTCTTCTTTGGTTTAGAGGTTGCAATGGCGGTTGGCTCTTTTCTTGATGATTTCTGACTGTTGAGGTCTTTAATCACAGTTTCAGCTTCCATGGAAGCTTCTAGGAGTTCTCCCAGGTTTTTTGATTTGTTGCCGATGATCATGGAGCGGATTCTGGCTCTCATGTTGTTTCGGCAGATGTCGACTAGCGACGCTTGTGGCAATACATCAGAGCATTTGTATGCCATTGCTTTCCACTTGTGAATGAAGTCATATGTTGATTCATTCTCCCCCTGTTTTAGGCTGCACAGCTGAGCCATAGTAGCGGGGTGATCCTCACCTTTGAAGTGAGTCAGGAAGCGTGTCTCTAGCATGGCCCAGTTTTGGATTGAGTCCTCCGGCAGAGTGGAGTACCAATCGAAGGCCGTACCTTTTAGGGTACTTGCAAAGAGGCGGATCTTGAGTGCATCTTGATCCGCGATAGCTCCCGTCAAGATCTTGAAGTGGATGACGTGCTGTCTGGCTGATCCTTTCCCCGTATATGTTTGGAGAGTAGGATGCTTGAATTTGGTGGGGAACGGGACCGAGTCCATCCATAAGGGATATGGTGGCTTGATCCCATGCTCCTTGAGTATATCCTCTTCTTTTGCTTTGGCGAGGATACCGTCTACGTCCTTTTTGGTAAGGGCGCGTGACTCATTTTCTTCTCTATTTACCTCGTCTTCTTGATGATTCGGAGGAGGTTCATTGTTCGCCTGATTTTGGAAGGCGAGGAGAAGGTTTTCCATCAGAGTTTCAATCCTCTGCTGGCCCTGTTCCAACTGCTGGATGCGGGTAATCGCATCTTCTGGAGGTGGATTGTGGGGTGGTGGCTCAGAATTTGTAGCCAAGACATTCATCCTTCGTGATTCGAACGAAGAAACTGTCCTGGTGACTGAGCTGGGGCTCATTCTTTTTGAAGAGGAGCTTGAGGAAGGATCACTCTGCTGTCCTTTGCTTGAAGGAGCAGGGGATTCTTCTGAATGTCTTCTTGTCCTTGAGACGCTGCGGGTCATTGGACGTCGGACATGGATTTTTGTTGCTGATTTTTGGCGCCTTCTGGTTTTTTCCAACCATATGGACGGCAGCAACTTGGTTGGGTCTTTCTTTTTCGACCCATTTGGGAGAGACTTGAAGTGTGGGAGGCTGGGTCCTTTGCTTCTGTAGTCTCTTTTGTCGGTACGACGCGCGGCGGCGTATACGACGAGCAATTTGAGCTTCGGTCAGCTCTGACTGGGCTTGACAATGAAGGATGTGCTCCCTCGGGCGCAGCAGCCGAGTCTGTCTTCTTTGTAGCTGGGCAAGGACAGGATGCGAAACCCTATCCTTCGCCAGTTGCAGCGAAGCTTTGAACTTGTGAAGTTCGGCCCCTGTAGATATGAAGGGTCGAACTGCAGATTTGTAGGCCTTAGCAGGTGCTTGTGGAGGCCTTGTGATGCATGACTTGATTTTGGGCTTGTAAGAACAAGCCGGCTCATGCTGGGATGACTTTGAAGTCGGGTTGGAGATGGGTCTCTCCTCTTTCATGTAAGCAAGAGGATAGAACTGGTTCTCCTTGAGTGGGGCCAGGAATGCTGGCTTAGTGGATGCCTGGGACCTTCTTTGTTTTGGTGAAGGTCTTGGGGACCAAGTCTTGGGGTAGACCTGGTTGTTTGCAGGTTGAGGCTTCGTGGGGCTGCCACGGGCTTCAGGCCTTCTTGTACTCGCCTTTGGTGTCACGGTAGTGACACGTTGAGAGGCGAGTTTCTGCTTCTTGGAGGGAGCAGCTTGTTCCTCAGGAAGTGGGAATGGTCCCAGCGTCCCGAAGACGATAGTCCGGGGAGTCGAGGTCGACCCGGAGTTCACAGAGTTGCCGAGGGAGTTGACACTTCGGCAGCTGATGGGGCGCTTGTAGGTGCGCGTGGTTTGCTTCTGTTGAAGCATGAGTTGGTGCTTGCTTTCGTCGAAAGTAATGGTTAGTGAAGCTGCCATTGTTAGTTTTTTTCGAAAATTTCTGAAACAAGACCACATCCATTAGTAATCACAAGAATATAATGATCATAAATGGGAAGTTCTATGGTTTCGTCTTTTCAAATTGCTCGAGGTAGATGACCCAAGCAATATGAGGAAGACAAAATGCCATAGAAGGGTACAATTGTTCTGATCGCAGGTATGGTAAGCCCAGAATGGGCATCCCAATGACTGCTAGAAGCAATTGTGAACTTAAATTCGACTTATCGAGAAGCAGAGCTTGCTCGAGGTAAGAAGAATATAAAGTTGGAGTTACAGATGTGCCGGTCGCAATACAGTAGACCCTGAAAGGGCGTACTAGTACCGCTAGACACAAATGTTTTGAGACCGCATCTGTGAGATGAGATTCTCTGTTTTGAAAGGTCAAGATTGGATTCATCAAAGAGAGCAGATGGTATTCCAATCTGAACACGGGCTCAGCGATTTCCGCGAGCGCCAGTGCTCAGAAAGAAATGAACCATGATTTCTCGGATCTGAATCTAAAAATGACGAGTTTTTTTTTTTTTGAAAGGCCAATATCGGGTTCATCAAAGAGAGCAAAAGGCACTCTAATCTGAACACGGGCTCAGCGATTTCCGCGAGCGCCAGTGCTCAGAAAGGAGAAGACCAAGATTTCTCTAATCTAAACCCAAAATGACGGAAGTTTTTTTTTTTTTTTTTTTTTGAAGATTTTTTTTTTTTGAAGATTTTTTTTTTAAAAAAAATCTTTTTTTTATTTATTTATTTTTATTATTTTTTTTTTAAGATTTTTTTTTTTGAAAATTTTTTTTATTTTTTATTTTTTTATTTTAAAATTTTTATATTTTTTTTTTTTATTTTTTTTTTATTTAAAAGACGAGAGAGTACACATAGGCCTCCTAACCCGGTCTTATGAAATCTTGATTGATAGAATTGCCCCCAGGTAAGGGTAGGATTACTTAATGAACCCGTTTGGAGGACCCTTGCCTAGAACAGTCAAGCTGTCTCCACACTCTGGACAAGCTTTTCTTTGAATCAACCATGATCAAAGAACACAGTTGGTTTAACCTTAGTGGTCTATGTCTTTTTTTTTTATATTTTTTTTTTATTTTTATTTTATGAATTCATCGAAGAGAAACCATGGCCCAAAACCTTAGTCGAACAGGCTCAACATTTCTGCAAGCGCGATGAACGATAGGAACGGATCAAGGTTTCTCAATTTTGAATCCAAATTGAGAAATCTAAAAAAAAAATTTTTTATATATATATATATATATTTTTTTTTATTTTTGATGAACTCATCGAAGAGAAACCATGGCCCAAAACCTTAGTCGAACAGGCTCAACATTTCTGCAAGCGCGATGAACGATAGGAACAGATCAAGGTTTCTCAATTTTGAATCCAAATTGAGAAATCTAAAATTTTTTTTTTTTTATATATATATATATTTTTTTTATTTTTGATGAACTCATCGAAGAGAAACCATGGCCCAAAACCTTAGTCGAACAGGCTCAACATTTCTGCAAGCGCGATGAACGATAGGAACAGATCAAGGTTTCTCAATTTTGAATCCAAATTGAGAAATCTAAAATTTTTTTTTTAATATATATATATATATTTTTTTTTTTATTTTTAATGAACTCATCGAAGAGAAACCATGGCCCAAAACCTTAGTCGAACAGGCTCAACATTTCTGCAAGCGCGATGAACGATAGGAACGGATCAAGGTTTCTCAATTTTGAATCCAAATTGAGAAAATCTGATTTTTATGTTTTTTTTTTTTAAATTTTTTTTTTTGAAAAGAGAAAGAATGGAAATAAATTCAAAGAATTAGAAATTTCCAAACAAAAAATCTCATCTCATTTTTTTTTTGCAGAATTCAACATAGGCCACCAATTATAAAGTAGCCAAGGAATCGAGAAAAGAAATATAAGCATAGAGCAAAATATATGATATGCAAATATTTCATTTCTAGCATCGTGTTCTCAAATAAACGAGTCCCACCGGGTGATGCCAGCTTGATGGACCGCGCTCCTGCTTGGTTCCTACCGAGGTCGGCGGACGTGAGAGTCCGTCGGGTCCGACCCTTTTCGTAACCGGGGGGGCAGGGGCGTGCATCAACATTTCTTTTTTTGTGGGTGTGCCAGATTTTCTATTTTACTTGGAATTGCAAGTGGTGATCCGGAGATCAACCTTCGCAAGTAAAAAGGAAATCAACTTCTTTCAAGTTTTCCATTGCACATATATTTAAGAAAAGAGACATTTTCTTGATTTGCCGTGAAAGGCGATTTTTTGGCATTTATAGCCGATTTTGGCGTTTATAGCCGATTTTTGGCGTTTATAGCCGATTTTGGCGTTTATAGCCGATTTTGGCGTTTATAGCCGATTTACAATCCTTATCAATAATGAAAGACAAGAATTGTGATTTTTGTTTCCTTTAAAAAAAATACAAACTACAATGAAAAGCAAGAAAAGGAGGATCTAACTTCTCAGGAGATTGTGGAGGACTCGTTTAGATTGACGGTCGCAAGCCATATGTGGGCTTCGCCATCATCCATGCAGATGAGAACAGAGGATGCTATTGATTCGCTTGGCTTGGCTATAACCTCGGGTTTTTAGAAGACAAAGACCAAAGGAAGGTCCTATGTCCAATAAAAAACCGAGTAGACGGGCTGAAAAGCCACATCTAAGCCATTGGAGGCAGGAGGAGAAGGCAAGGACCTTGGGGGGGGGTACCCCCCAAGGGACTTTTGTCACCTTGTTGCGGTGGCCGGTGTAGAACTTCCGCAGAGTTTTCTCTCTTTTTCTTTTCTCTGGATTTCTGACTGCTGTCTGATGTTTGTTGTGTGTTTTTCTGATGATCTCTGTGTTTTCTGATTTCCTTTCTTCTTGGAGAGCCCTCCTATTTATAGGCTTTTAGGTAGCCTTTTAGGTGGGTTTATGGGCTTTTAATGTCATTAAGCCACATAATGGGAGGAGTTACAAAATTGAATTGTTTATTTTGTAACTCCTTTTTCTTGGCTTCTGATTGGCCGGAGGAGATTGAGGGCATTTAATCGCCTTTAATCGCCATGATGGGAGGAGTTTCATGGGTTAAATGCCATGAATCTCTTGACTTGTAACTCCCAAATGCTTGCTTCTGATTGGGCCGTCCAAAGAAATGGATTAATGACTGTAATAAAGCTAGTCAATTAATCGCATTAAGTGGTCGCCGAGCAGCTGAAGAGTCGCGGGCCGTGCCACGTCTTTTGGAATTCTTCTGTCGATGATCATCGATGGATCTTCATGTAGATCGACATCAGATGACCATGTAATTTCAGGTGTTTGTTGCCAACAGCGGGTCGGTGCCATCTGTCATGTCGATTTCTCGATCGGTCGGGTGGAAAGCACACTTTTTTTGGTTGACCGGGTGGCGATCAATACTGTCTTCGATACTCTTGATGATTTACCCGTGTTTTGGACGGATATCAGAGGACTTGGTGTCTCAAAAGCATGAATTTTGGAAAGTACCAGAGGCTGGGCTCCTCGAATCGCGAAAAAACGGCGAAAATCGGGGTTTCCGGGGCTTTCCCGGCGACCCCGGGGTCCATGGTCGCCGGCGACCCTGGCCCAGTCTGCGACCCTGGGGGGGTTTTCCCCCTTTTTGGTCCCGTTTTGCGTCCGTTTTTTGCTCTTTTTTGATTCTTTTTTCTTCTGTACTTTTCTTTGACATTTTGATCATTTATTGGCCTGATTTCTTTGTAGGAAACCTGATGAGAATCCTTGCATTTTATTTTGCAAAGTTTCCAATTTCCTGAGAAAGCCGAAGACTTTGTCGCGCAGAGTTGCCGATTTCCCGTCAGAAGCTGAAACTGGGTCAAACGATGTCGGAATGACCTGAAATTTGGTGTGAAGCCTCTTGAGCAATAAATAAGACCAACCATAGGCTTTTGTTTGAGTTTCGAAGCCGTTTGGGGTCCTATCACCTGCAGACTTGCTTTTTATCGCGATGAAGATGTCGCGGTTTGATGTGCGGTCAACCGATGTCCGATTGACTTGAAATTTGACAGGGAACCTATTGGAGTCATTTTAAGATGATCCATAGGTTCTGTCTTGGAACCATGGTCCCGGAGAGCTTTACCACCGAGAGGCTTGATTTGGCTGTCGGAGAAGCGAAGTTAGGCCAAATGATCTTGAAATGGCTTGAAACTTCTTGTGTACTCCTCTTTTGGCTGTCTGGAAGAATCTTGCAGTTTTTGTTTGATTCTGACAAGATTTTATTTTTGGAAGCAGCATTGCCTATTTATGGCAGGTTGCGACTTCATGTAGCTCTTTGGATCTTGGGAAGGCAAAGTGACATTTTTGGTGTCAACACGGCTCTGATCGAATATTTGGTGTCTCCGATGCTTTTGCCGCCGGGAGCTATTTTTCATCTGCCGGAGAAGCCTAGGCGAAATGATTTTGAAATAGCCCGAAACTTCTTATGTACTCACAACTAAAAAAAGGACATTTTATATCAGTTACACAAACCGCCTTATATCGGTTTTTAATATAACCGATATAATATCTTCAGTCAAGGTTTTTTATATTGGTTCATATTTTTTTATATCGGTCAATTTTTTTTTATCGATTACAAAGCAACCGATATAATAATCTGTACATATAATATCGGTTTGCTATATTTTATAGGGGCATTTGGCGACAAGTCCCTCAACATTACACTTTATGGCCTTAGATCCACAAAAAAAAGTCATAGAGCCAAAGGTCCCTCTCACACTTATTCACACCTAAAATGTCTAATTTACCCTTTCTTCAAATCATAACCAATCCCATGATTGGTGGGATATCCCATTAATAATGGCCAACTAACATTTAATTGCCCACGATTAATGGAATCCCCAGATTTTCAAATAAATTCTAAAAACACACAAATAAATTTCAAAATTACGAAAATAAATTTTAAAAAATGAAATAATTTCAAAAAATGCAATAAGTTAAAAAAAAGCAATATATAATCAAATAACACAAATAAATTTTAAAAAATGCAAATAAGTTTTAAAATATCAAAATAAATTTTAAAAAAATATAAATAAATTTCAAAAGACTCAAATAAATCTCAAAAGATCCAAAGAAAATCCCAAAAAATGCAAATAAATTTTAAATAATGAAAATAAATTTTAAATAATGCAATAATTTTAAAAAACGTAATAAATTTGAAAAGATACAAATAAATTTCAAAAGACGTAAATAAATTTAAAAAATGCATATAGATTTCAAGAAACATACATAAATTTGCTAAAAAACTCTTTGAACAAAAGTCAGATAAATTTACAAAAAACACAAAGAAATATGACAGAAAACAGATAAATTTGAACAACACTCAGATAAATTTGACAAAAACTCAGATAAATTTGAACAAAACTTAGATAAATTTATCAAAAACTCAGATAAATGTTAAAAAAAATTCAGATAAATTACAAAAAATACAAAGAAATATGACAAAAAACAGATAAATTTGAACAACACTCAGATAAATTTGACAAAAATTCAGATAAATTTGAACAAAACTCTGATAAATTTGACAAAAACTCAGATAAATTTGATAAAAGACATAAACAGAGCCAAAATCGATCACCGGGGAGATGTCAGTCCTCCACGGAATTTGACAAAAGACAAAAACAGAGCCAAAAGACGCTGCTGCAAGTAGAGGTCCTCTTCCTCACCGGTCAATGCAGCCCTGCTGCTTTCCTTCTCTGGTGATGGCTCAGCATCGTCGAATACGTTCGGCAATGATTGAAAGACTACAGTGGCGGCTACAACGGACCGGCATGCCTTCTTCCTTCTTAATCGATCCAATCCCCATCAGAACCCAATCAAACCCATCAGCACATGCAAAAAATCTATCCTTTTTTTTTCTTTTTTCTCTTTATTCTTCTTCTTCCTTTCATCACTACTGACAGCAACAGTTTCTCTCTCTCCTCTCCTGTTTCTTCTTCTTCTTCTTCTTACAAGATCTCAGCTTCCTTGAAGAAGACGATGAATCTGCAACTTCTAGCAAGAACTCGTTCTCAGATCTAGATCATGAAAGCACTGGCGATAACTGTCTTCTCCGGCTACAGCAACTCCCACTGGGGATGAAAAAATTCACCGACGGCTGTGCTGCTGCGTCTTCTTCTCTAGCAATAGGTGAACCCGGATCCTCTATAATCTGGGTCTTCTCCTTCTCCGACGAAGATGGCAAAGGGCAGTAGCGGCTTCAAATCGCAAAATTGGCCTGAAAACGACCCAACGCAAGGTCTTCTTCTTCTTCAAATCTGTTCTGCACGCAGAACATCAACTGGTAGCGCCGCTGCTTCTTTCCGGCGAGAGCGGCGTCACAACGGCTGGCTTGTGCAGAGATGACGTGTGGGGTCTGCGAGACAATGTGCAGCGCTGCAACCCGAATCCTCTGCGTCTTTCGACTGCGGCAGGCAACAACTCAAAAACAGAGTGTGCTCCTTCCTCGGCAACGTTCGAGCCAAAGCCCAGAACATAGATGGGAGTTCTCTATTTCGTCTTCTCTGTGACGATTTGCAGAGGAGGTGTTTGGGGTCGGATTTACAGAGATTGGGGAAGAAGGTAATGCGCAAATGCGATGAGAGGCCTGGATGGCTGGATGGAGGATGATGGGCGCAGTGATGGCGGGTTCTGCGTCTGAAATGTTCTGGGCAAGAGAGAGGTAGAGATGAGAAGGATGGGTGATGGGTATGCCGTCTGCTTGCGTTGATGGAGATTGGAAGGTGAATGGGTGATGATGATTGATGGCCTGATGGGGCTGGCGGGCTGCTGCCTGAGACGATGGGTGGCCGGTGGGAGATCAGAGATGTAAGATGATGATGGCTGGGCTGCTGCGCTGTGCCTAGGAAGAGGATTGAGACTGCCTGCCGCCTGCCAACCAGCCCTTCTCCTTCTTCTTCTTCTTTTGAGACGATGGGTGGGAGATCAGGATTGTCCAAGCCCAACGAGGGGGAATATAAATTTTGAAATTTTAAATTTCAAAATTTCATTCCTAAAACGGTTGAAAGGGCAATTTAGTCCTAAAAAATGAGATCATGTGGATGTAGGGACCTAAGGCTGGAAAAAGTCTAACTGAGTGGACCATAGGCCTTAAAAAGTTTTTCCTTGAACTGGAGGCTGGAAACATTGACTTATAGGGACCTTTCGCTAATTTTGCCTATTCTATATCGGTTATTATGAAACCGATATTATATAGTTCCAAAACCGATATCACATCTATCTTTTTTTATATCGGTTCTTCTTAATTTCCGCCCGCCAACTCCTCTTTTCCTTTGGCGCCTTCATTTCGGACTCTCCCTCTCTCTCTAATATATAATGCCATTTTTATTTCGCTCATCCCCATCCCTCCCTCCCTCGCGCCATCTCTCGTTTGCTCCTTCTCTAGCCCTGGCCATTGTCTCCCTGTGCAGGCCATCCCCATCCCTCTCATGCTCTCTCCTATCTTCATCTCCATCCTTTTCTTCCTCTTCCCAGAATCTCTCTCTCTCAGGCGGTGCAAGTCTCATAGCCCCCACCCCCCTTCACCGACCTTGGTTCTCTCTGCTCCATCACCAAACCCATCTCGACCCTCCCATCATCTTCTCCTCTCCATCGCCAGACTGTGCGCAGAAACGCCCCAGGCGCCACTGCCCACCACTCTCTCCATTTTCCTCGTAGCGGTAGTAGGCATCACTGCCCTCTCCATCTTCCTCGCAGCAGCAGCAGCCAGGACATTCATCTCACCCTCTCCCCTGCCAAACTCAATATCCAAATATGTCTTTCTCCCTCTCCCTCTCCTCGTCTTTGTTTCCATTTGTTTTAAGATCTGGATCTGGGTTTTAAGACCCCTGTTTTCATTTGTTTTGAATATCTCGATATGGGTTTTGATGGTTGTGTTTGATTGTACATTTCTTTTTTCCTTCACTTAGGGTCTGTAGTTCTGTTTTCTGGGTTTTGCTTGGTTTCTTTTTTTTTATGATCTTCATTTTTCTTATTGTTTCAATGTTTTCTTATGGGTGATAAAGATCTGGTTATGACTGTTGAGCTTGAAAATACGATTGCTCACATGGATGACAGAGTGAGGCATTGAAGGATGTGGTGTGAATGTGATTGAGTTCTAGATCTAAGTGAATTAGTTGGATAATATGCTGGTCCCTTGCTGTTTAAGGGTTGGATAATATGCCCATCTCCTCTCTATTATATATTGGCAATGATTGTAGAATGGTTTGCAGTTCAGGCTCTTCAGTTCTTGCTTCTCAGCTTTTCTGATGGAGTAGTTTGCCTTACAGTAGGTGATTGCTCTAGCTGGTGCAGTAGCAGTTCTGGGCTAAGTCTATGTAGCTCCTTTTGGTCTGTAGGGATCTCTACTCTCTTCCCATTTTGTAAGTGAGTTTTGTAGAGATCGTTTCACTGGGAGTTTTGGTGTTCAGATGGGCTCTGATTTGCCAATCCCTGAGACAATCTTGCAGTGGCCTCTCAGTTTCGACCAGCTTGTAGCTATTTTTTGTTAGCCTCCTTCTCTGTTATGAGCTGCTGCTGGCAGTGTTATTTTGGTTCAATTCTATCGGAGATGTGGGTCCCATCTGTTTGAAATCTGAGGTGTTGTTGTTCATCGTTTTGTATTGCTGCTGGAAAGCAAATATAGTGTAGTTTACTTGTTAGTGAGTTGGTGCTCTCAATGGAGTAGGTTGCAGAGGTCCTCTCTTTTTCTCCCTCTTATTTTTTTTTTATCTTTTCTATCCCTTATGTTTCTAGGATGGCTTTTTGAATCTTGTATGTATCATTTTTGCTTGTCTTTGTCCTCTGGGCTTTGCCCTTTTTCTTCTTTAATACCAATTTACCATTAGCAAAAAGAAAAAAAATATTGGCAATGATTTGTTCACTTGATAGTGGCCCAAGCCGAAGCTTAGGCTCTTCAACAATCCAATGGTGTTATCACCACTGTAACGGACATCAATAGGAGAAACAAAGCATGTAATCTGAGTTGAATGTATAAAAGTCAAATAATACACCTCTATGTAACGGGGCTTGAACATCTCCTTGTGTTTACAAAGAATATGCCTCCACTTCCATTATAGTTTAACTATGATAACTCTACTTCTAATTTTGACATGCTTTAAAAAATGGATTACATAAGAACTTCTAGCTGAACTTGAGGAGCAGCCCATGTCACTTGCATAAGTAACTAAGTGATGGAGCCCACTTGGCTGGAAGGCTAGACCTCGTGGGACTTCTCTGTATGAGATAGATTCATGTGACTGGACTGCATCGCAAGTTTATGTCTTGAGCCATTAAAAAAGGGGGGGCGAGGGGGGGCTGATCTGTTTATAATTGAAGCTGGCATGGGCATTTTGCTTTTCCTTCATATTCCTTATTTCAAATAGTTGCCCTCTCTCTCTCTATATATATATCCATCTTTCTCCGTCTATGATTTATTATCTGTTGATTGGTTCCACTTTGCATTTAGCAGAACAACAAAGATGGCCAACCTGATTGGTATGCTTCATATTCCATTATTTCATATAGGGACTCTAAATTGGCGCAATATATGCATCTGGTAGGGGTTAAGATCGGCCAACCTGATTTTAAAATAGGTTGGGTTAGATTCGACTCCAACCTAGACACCCATAATAAAGATTTGTTTTTAACCTGACATAATAAAGAATTGTCATGACTGTGTTTGGTTCTTTCTCATGTCAGTTTGCTCACAGAGAGTGCATGCAGAGGTGGTGTGAAGAGAAAGGGAATACAACTTGTGAAAACTGTCTTCAGGTTAGTATCCGAGAAGTGGAGATATGATTTGGGTTCTTCTCTGATTTCACTCTTGTGCGTGTTTCTTCTGACTCTTATGAGACAAAACTGGGTTTTCTTATTCAGGATTTATACTTGTTTTTGATACACTGTATTTGGAATCTCTTCCATCTGGGTCTTTCGCCTTTCTCTTTTTGACTGATTTCTGTTATTTTTGCAGCACTGGAATTGGTTCTCTATTCTTGTGTGGGTAAATAAGGATTGGATTTTCTATACTTGAGTGCTTGAGTTATTTGTTTTTTGCATAGTTAAAGGATGATCTTCATCAGTGTGTTTTCTACAAATTTTGGTGATTGAAGTTCGGCTTTGTTATGTTTGGTTCTTTTGCTTTATTTTGTGATCAGGATTGGGCTTCCAACATGTCCAGTTATGCTTTTTGGGAAAGGTGACTAGTTCACCGTCTTTATCAGTTCAGATACAATGAAATTGAATCTTTACTGTTTATTTTTAATGCCTTAATGATTATGAAAATTTGATCATTAATAAGTCATTTTGTGGCTTGGATGTAATGAATATTGGGTCACAGCTTTCCCCCCTCTTTATCCTATATAGAATTATACTTTCTCCTTTTCTGCTATTTGTATATTTCTGTTAACAGATTTTTTTAATCTGTAGATGGAACCACTACTGTAATATAATTGGGTTTTCTGCTAAAAGCTCTGTTCTTCTATTTTTTGAGCATTCTATATGATGTAAATTGATTTTTATGTGCTTTTTCACATGCTCCAGTAGTTTCTCCTATAATAGAACTTGGTCCTTTTTTTTTCTTTATTTCAATGATTTACTTTACTATAAAAACCAACATGATTGATGGGGAAAAACCAATTTTGCATAAATTTGAACCAGGATACACAATACCAAAGAAGGCCAGAATGGCTGATGTAGCAGTGACAATCAGGTAATTTTCCTTCACCTTTTTGGTCTCTTTAAAATGATGCTTTCAAAATCAAAGTACTTCACAGGTTGGTGGACATTTGAACTGTCATTGTTTGTATATTTTATTATGGTTTCTCTGGAAAGAGCCTTCATGGTAGTGGGTTGGATCCAGATATGTAGTTTTCTTCTTTGCTCTATTACGGCAAATTTCAGGGGCTTGGAGAACATCACTAAGATTTGGACTATAATGTATTTGTATCCTGTATTCAGTCATAGGGTGTTCTATTAGAGGGCTTGTGGCGCAATTGAATGTACAGTGAAATCTGCATTTTCTGTTCATATAGGGGTTGTGCTATATATGCCCATTTCAATTCATTTGCAACCGTCTTGCAAATGGAATGGGATGCAGAAAATGTGGCATTCAGGTGGAGGTTCTCCTGAATGCAGTATCCTTTTTATTAAGGTGAACAAATGTTAATTTATGTCCTAGTGGGCTGTGAAGTACAAACCTATGGAACATATGTCCATTATCAGTTCATGGGTGTTGAGTTTTTTTTCAATCTTGTGAAGTTCTTTTTTCTTAACTATTCACTTATAAATGAAAGTGTTGTATCTAGTAAAACCCATCTAATTCCCTAATGAAACTGGCTAGAGACCTCTTTGGCAATTGCTTTGGTTATCTTATGCAAATGTCTGCACACACAAGCAACCAAAGTGTTACACCTACTTACTTGTTTTGACTTCACCAAAATACTAGAGATTCCGTACTCTTGGATATGAATAGAGTTAATTGTTAAAACTGAACTGACTAATGAATGGATATGGTTTTGCAAATTTTGAAATTAGGTTACTTGGTTGAATTGCCACTCTTATAATGGTAATTGAATTGTCATTTTTAAATCCTGTCATATGTATAGTGTTACGGTTGGCATGCTTTCTTCTTCTGCTAAGCAGCAACTAATTGAGGGAATGCATATCCAATGCAGGCTTATGTATGGTCTGGACTACAAAGGAAATGTTTGTGGGAACAAGCATGCAGATCCAGATCTTAGTGAGTTGGAGATTAGATATTGGTTGAATCCCAACCAGGTGTATCAAAGTGGGCTGAAAGGCAGTTAGTTCAAGCTGGCTGATGCTAGAAGTGTTTGTTTCATGGAATGCCCCGAACCATCCGATGACGGCCTCAATTGGGTTTGTGATTATCCGGAGGGAGATATTCACATATCAGTTGATGACTGGATTGATAGGAATTACGATTATTATGAGTTCCTCACACCGGAAATGAGGAACAGTTCTCTTCAGCTTCAAGGCCCATGTTACCCTGTCATATTTCCTAGAAATAATGGTAAGTGACAGAGACCCATTTTAACACAATTTATCCTGGCCACATATGCAACTCTCTTTCTTACTGAAATAGTATTTATATTTGAGTATGACTGTCAATCCACCAATGGTAGACAATGCTTCAAAAATGACCTTTATATTGAACATTATATTTTTTTCCATGTGGTCTATTATTTGTTTTTTGGTAATATATTGCTTTCATTTATTGAATGTGACTGTTATTTTGTTCTTAACCATTTCCTGCAGGATAAGGGTTAGAACTACCCAGTCGGGATCTAAGTTAAAGAGCATTCTCTAGCTACCATTGGGTCCATAGGATGATTGTTCTAGATCAATGATCCATGACCCCACTAGCTCTCAAGTCCAAGGACACCATGAGTGTCTTTGAGCTAATGATCATGTAGTTTCTCTTTAGCATGATCAATGTTGAAACATTAGTTGAATAGGATTCAGCCATGTGGATGCTTAGTTGTATTCAAATTGGAAATCTCTAGTTGAGAAGTGGGACGAGTCATCCACTCTTTCATCATCATGACAAGCAGGTTTCTAGAAACTGTATCCGATTGAGTTTTACACTTTGTTTTCTTGTATGGTGTTTTGTGGTTGAATGTTTATATCATAAGATATGACATCACCTTTTATTTGACATTGTTACTTTCAGCTGGATGGATTGGAAATGATGCTGTTTCTGTTGTAATTGGAGCAAGTGATCCGTATCTTCACATAGGTGGAAGAGTGAGACTCTCTCATCAACTAATACTTTGGATTTGGAAGATCTACTAATTTGCATGCATTTACTCATTTTGTGCCTGTATTTTCAGGAAGTAAACCATCTTCGTGTTGTTGCCATTCTAATGACAGTTGTAATGATTATTGCTATTCTTTCATCAATAGCTATTGTTCACTGCATCTTTATGGTGACATATGTTCTGAAGGTAAGCAATGCTTTTTATGTATTGAAATGACACTAGTATTATCACTTAGCTTTATGCACTCATATATACCAACATGCTCCTTAGTCCTGATAAATGGAGTTGAAATAGCCGGAGCTATCTATGTTAGACGTGGACGTGTGTATCACTATCAGGCAGTCACCTTAGACACAGACAAGTATATTGCTGTCAGACTTAGATGTAGGAAGCCTGTAAACATATAGTTCACATTTATGTGCATAGTACTATGGGAAGTTTGGAAGATGATCTCATGAAACTAACACCTGGCAGGTATATATATGTACATAGAAATTAATTTGTTTATATATATATATATATACAAAGGTTTTTGTGGTTTAGATGTTAGTATTTTGAGGTATATTACAGGTTTTTTGGTCGTGGTACAGCAGCTTCTTTTGATATTAAAAAAAATTGTGAAATTATATCGGTTATAATGTAACTGATATAATAAACCATATGAAACCGATGTAACAAACCAATTACATATTTTTTATATCGGTTATTATTAATCAATTATATCGGTTATTATGAAATCGATATAAAAAACCATATGAAACCGATATAACATATATTAATTATATCGGTTTGGCTATAAGTTATATCGGTTTGGCTATAAATTATATCGGTTTTGCTATAAGTTAAATTGGTTTTACAATAATTTATGATATAAATACATATGATATTACATCGCTTTAGGCTTAACCGATATAAAATATTACACTTATTATATCGGTTACGTTTATCTTTTATATCGAGGGTACTTATATCGGTTTGAAGTTCACTAAAAAACCAATATAATAGGTCTTTTATATCGATTTTTAGCCAATATAAAAACCCTTTTTTTCTAGTAGTGACTCCTCTTTTGGCTGTCTTGAAAGATCTTACAGTTTTTTGTTTGATTCTGACAAGATTTGATTTTTTGGAAGTTGGACTGCCTATTTATGGCAGGTTATGACTTCATGTAGCTTTTTGGATCTTGAAGAGGCAAAGTGACATTTTTGGTATCAACAGTTTTCTACAGGGAAATCAGGCCAATAAATAATAAAAAAATATCAAGAAAAAATACAGAAGAAAAAAAGAATCGAAAAACATAAAAAACGGACGCAAAACTGGACAAAAAGGGGGAAAACCCCCCCAGGGGTCGTCGCAGACCCCTGCGACCCTAGCCTAAGGTCGACAGCCCCTGCGACCCTGGCTCATGGTCACCGGCGACCATGCAGCCCGGGTTCACCGGGTGGGCCCCGAAAACCCTATTTTTCATCATTTTTCGCGATTCGAAGCGTCCGACTTCTGGGATTTTCCAAAATTTATACTTTTGAGACACCAAATACTTTGACATCCGTCAAAATCACGGGTCAATCATCAAGAGTATCAAAATCAACATTGATCGCCAACCGGTCAACAAAAAAAAAGTGTGCTTTCTACCCGACCTATCGAGAAATCGACAGGATAGATGGCACCGATCCGCTGTTGGCAACCAACACCTGAAGTTACATGGTCATCCGATGTCGATCTACATGAAAATCCATCGATGATCATCGCCAGAAGAATCCCAAAAGACGCGGCATGGCCCGCGACTCTTCAACTGCTCGGCGACTGATAGAACGGCGCTTCTGCTCGGTTCTACCGAGGTCGCCGGACATGGGAGTCCGTTCTTTCGTAACCGGGGGGCAAAGGCGTGCATCAACATTTTTTGTGTGGGTGTGCCAGATCGACCTTCGCAAGTAAAAAGGAAATAAACTTCTTTCAAGTTTTCCATTGCACATATATTTAAGAAAAGAGACATTTTCTTGATTTGCCGTGAAAGGCGATTTTTTTGGTATTTATAGCCGATTTTGGCGTTTATAGATAATGAAAGACAAGAGTTGTAATTTTTATCTCTTTTGAAAAAATACAAACTACAATGAAAAGCAAGAAAAGGAGGATCTAACTTCTCAGGAGATTGTGGGGGACTCATTCAGATTGACGGTCGCAAGCCATATGTGGACTTCGCCATCATCCATGCAGATGAGAACAGAGGATGCTCTTGATTCGCTTGGCTTGGCTATAACCTCGGGTGTTTAGAGGACAAAGACCAAAAGGAGGTCCTATGTCCAATAAAAAACTAAGTAGACGGGCTGAAAAGCCACGTCTAAGCCATTGGAGGCAGAAGGAGAAGGCAAGGACCTTGGGGTACCCCCCAAAGGACTTTTGTCACCTTGTAGCGGTGGCCGGTGCATAACTTTTGCAGAGTTTTCTCTCTTTCTTTCTCTGGATTTCCTGTGCTTTTTTCTTATCAGGGATCTCTCTTTTGTTTTTTCTGATCTCTGTGATTTTTCTGATGATCTGGATTTCTTTGGAGTTCTCTCCTATTTATAGGCTCTTTGTAGCCATTTAGGAGAGTTTATGGGCTTTTATTGTCATTAAGCCACATAATGGGAGGAGTTACAAGATTGAATTCTTTATTTTGTAACTCTTTTTTCTTGGCTTCTGATTGGCCGGAGGAGATTGAGGGCATTTAATCGCTTTTAATGGCCATGATGGGATGAGTTTCATGGGTTAAATGCCATGAATCAATTGACTTGTAACTCCCGGATGCTTGCTTCTGATTGGGCCGTCCGAAGAAATGAATTAATGACTGCAATAAAGCTAGTCAATTAATCGCATTAAGTGGTCGCCGGACAGTTGAAGAGTCGCGGGCCGTGCTGCGTCTTTTGGGATTCTTCTGGCGATGATCATCGATGGATCTTCATGTAGATTGACATCGGATGACCATGTAACTTCAGGTATTGGTTGCCAGCAGCGGGTCGATGCCATCTGTCCTATCGATTTCTCGATTGGTCGGGTAGAAAGCACACTTTTTTGGTTGACCGGTTGGCGATCAATGTTGATTTTGATACTCTTGATGATTGACCCGTGATTTTGATGGATGTCAGAGGATTTGGTGTCTCAAAAGTATGAATTTTGGAAAATCCCAGAAGTCGGACGCTTCGAATAGCGAAAAACAACGAAAAACGGTGTTTTCGGGGCCCACCCAGCGATCCCGGGCTCCAGGGTCGCAGGGGTCTGCGACCCTGGGGGGGGTTTCCCACTTTTTATCCCATTTTGCTTCCGTTTTTGCTGTTTTTCGATTCTTTTTTCTTCTGTACTTTTCCTTGACATTTTTTATCATTTATTGGCCTGATTTCCCTGTAGAAAACTTAATGAGAATCTTTTCATTTTTTATTGCAACGGTTCTAATTTTTCGAGAAAGCCGAAGACTTTGTCGCGCAGAGCTACCGATTTTCCGTCAGAAGCTGAAATTGGGCCAAACGATGTCGGAATGACTTGAAATTTGGGGTGAAGCCTCCTGAACAATAAATAAGAACAACCATAGGCTTTTGTTTGATTTTTGAAGCCGTTTGGGGTCCTATCACCAGTAGACTTTTTGGATGTATTTTGAGACCATCTATCGGCTCTGATCGAAGATTTGGTGTCTCCGATGCTTTCGCCGTCGGGATCTCCTTTTCAGCTGCCGGAGAAGTGAAGTTTGGCCAAATGATTTTGAAATAGCTCGTAACTTCTTGTGTACTCCTCTTTTGGTTATTTTGAAGGATCTTGCAATTTTTGTTTGATTTTGACAAGATTTAATTTTTTGGAAGTAACACCGTCTATTTACGGCAGATTACGACTTCATGTAGCTTTTTGGATCTTGAAGAAGCAAAGTGACATTTTTGGTGTGAACAAATGCTCCCTCGAGGTGCAGCGACGAGTTGCTTAACTTTTGTAGTCGATGTGCCTCGAAGAAATTTTTGTGAAGGAGAGCTTGTGACTTGACCAAGAGCCTTTGAGCAGTCTTTCTTTTGGTATTATAGCCTTTTGAGCTTCCAGGGGAATTTTATGGTAGTGAAAGGGATCACATACCATCTCGAGGCAAAGTTTTGAAGATGACATCAGGGATGTGGATTTAGGTTTTGACCTTGTGACCTAACAAGCTGTATGTGGCAGGTTAGGGGGTCGAGTTTGATTTTGACCGTGTGACCCACCAAGCTGTATGTGGAATGTTGGGGTGTCGATTTTGGTTTTGATCGTCTGACCTAACAGGCTGTATGTGACAAGTTAGGGGATCAGGTTTTGGTTTTTGGTTTTGGTCTTGTGACCTAATAAGCTGTATGTGGCAAGTTAGGGGACCAGGATTTGGTTTGGATTTTTGTGGAATGTCAATTTCAAGATTTTTGCTCAATTTGGTAGATGAGGCTGGATGGTTTGATTTTTTGGAAGCTCATGGGGCTTGGAATTCTGTTTTGTATGGTCCAATCAGCTCAAAAGAGGCATGGAACCAATTTTGTATGCTCTTGGTAAGAGGGATTTCTCTTTGACTAAAAGCCCAAAATTTTTTTTTTAGTGCCTAGGTGGTCAAACCTGGCTCATATGGGCTAACCCATGGGACCTTAAGTTTTTGAAATGGCTTAGATCTCATATGGTGTCATTTTTGTAAAGAATATCTAAAAATATCTCCTTTAAATAGAGAATATCTAAGAATATCTATTTGGAGAGAATCTCTCATGTTCCCTTTATTTTGGGAGAGAATATCTCAAGATATCTTCCTTTGGGAGAGAATCTCTCATTGATATCTTTCTTTTTGGAAAGAATCTTTCTAATTTCTTTCTTTTGGTAAGGTTACTAATTAGTAACACTTACCTCTTTCTTCTTTCCTTCTTTGGTTTGCTCTCTTCTATAAAAGCAAGGAGGAGGTTGGATCTCTCGCTCTTATTGCTTTCTTTTGCAACAATCCCAAGAGGGCTTCAAGACCAAGAGTTCTTCTTCTTCAAGATCTTCAAGACTTTTCTTCTTCTTCCCCATCAATGGCTTCAAGTAAGTTCTCTTTTTCAAGAAAACTCCATTGTAGAAAAAAAAGTTCTTTCTTTTTTTGTTTCTTTCTTTTCTTTTCATTTTTTTCTTTTCCACGTGTTTTCCCCCTTCTTTTTTTTTACACGTGTTTTCTTTTTTTTTTCTCGTGCTTTCTTTTTTTTTTGCACGTTTTTTTTTTGTTTCTTTTGTGGGCCGTACGGACAGATCCGTACGGATCTGGCCGTATGGCCACGTGGCCTGTGGGCCAGCCCCTTTTTTTTTTCCTGATCCTTTTTTTTTTATTTTCTTTTTTTTTTTAAAAAGTTTTCTTTCTTTTTTTTTGCTCATCATGATAATGCTTTTTTTTGTTTCGCAAACCAAGATGTTCATGCATGCATTTTTTTTTTTGTAAATTTGTAGCATGATTTGATAGCACACCTGAAAGTTTTTGCAAATTTGGAAATTTGGAGCTCACAGCGATGTTGAGCGCTTCCTGATTTTGCGGAGACTTTGAGGTTTCGAAAGTTTGGAGTTTCGGAGCTCGCAGCAATGTTGAGCCTATCTTCAAGCTTTCTATTTCTTTCGGGATATTTCCTTTTTCGTCGGAATTACCCCGGAGTCATGTCAAGATTTCGGCAGATTTTTTTTAGCGAAATTCTGTCATTTTGATGTTTGATTTTTTTTTTCTTTTCTAACCTTTACAGGTGGTTCCTCCAGAATGAACAAGGGTAAAGAGCCTGCTACAAGCGTACCTCGTCGATCTGCTAGATCTTCTAATCCGGCCGTTCAGCAGGCCTGGGAGAAGGTCCAGTATGTTGAGAGAAATCTAGAAGAGTGCGACTCCCTCAACAGAGATGAGATGAGGCAGCGACTGATCGCTCTCAAGGGAGAGGAATTTTATAAGATCATGGTAAGCAGTCGTCCATGGGTGATGGAAGATCAGAGTGTTTTGCCCAAGCCTACCTTCTTATTTGGTGATGCAGTCCCTGATGACGTGACATACCAAATAAGATGTTTTCAGTTCTCTTTCACAGCAGATGGTGAGAAGAAGACTGTTGCTACCCGGTCGACGTTTGATCGCACCGTCTCGATCATGAGCCTTGCCCCCATGTGCTCTAAGAGGGAGGACAAATGTAATCAAGACCGGGGTTTTTGTTGGCGGTTCTCCTGGATATGCGGAGAAGTCGCCTATTAACATGGACATGTTGATGCCAGCCAGTGGCTACCAGGGCTCTGATTATCCGTCGGTTGATTTGGGACTTGTGGGCCTTGGCATTTTCAGCGGTGACGGCAGTAGTTGGGTGAAGCCTTTTCGACTTCGTGGCCGTTTCAGTGCTGACTCCGAGTGGAAGTCATGGACTGATCGCGTCGTGCTGATTGGTGGCGCCGTTTTGAAGGAAACCGAGATTTTTGATGCAGTCGGCGCCTTTAGGGAGACCGTATCTTTTCCGATGAGGCCTCCATGGCTATGTTGGAGTCATTCCTTCCACTACCTTCGTTGTGACGAATGGTGAGATTGGTTTCTCTTTGAAGGAGCTGAGCGCCATTACTGGATTGCCCATCCTTGGCAGACTCTATGAGGAGTTTATGCCGATCGACAGTGTCTTTGAGGAGCAGTCTAAGGAGTTCAGGCTCATGATCGAGACGGCACGATGGTGTACCGCAGACATCTTTTCGTCGACATCCAGCCGTTTGTACCTTCTCGCTTTGCTCTGCAGTTGGGCTTTTCTTAAGGCGTTGTTGGAGCGCCTTCAAGCATGGTGAAGCGCTTTGGAGGTTTACAGGATGGGAGAAACGCATGGGCTTTCTATAGTGCTGAAGACACTACTGCCGTGGTCTCTTATCCTGTGTTGTCGACTTCCCAGACTGCCGGCTTCACAAAGTGGTTTGCGGAGAGCTTTTCTGCATGTCGGGGGTTTTCCAAGTAGGAGCTTGATGTGAAGCTGTCATTTGGAAAAGGCCTTGGAAAGTTGGATGGCGTCCAGCGAGAGGAAGTTTGGGCCTTCCTTTCTGGAGAGAAGCACAAGATAGGCTTTCTCTGTGACCAGGGCGTCATTGGTTCTGAAGTTGTTCGAGAAATACCTGATGAGGCTTTAGAGCAGCTATAACAGGAAGAAGCTGAGCTTGATGCTTGGATGCAAGCGGCACAGAGGCAAGCTTCCGTGGAGTCTACTGGCAAGAGTAGACCATCCAGTGAGGAGTCAAGTGGGAAACCTAACTCTGACAGCGGGGTAGGTTCTTCTAGGAGGCGAGCCCGCATAAGTAAGAGGAAGAGGAGCCATCATCACAGCAAGGGGTAACATGAGGACTCTCCTGACATAGAAGTCCCTCTTACTATCAATGAGGAGGTGCCAGGGAATGCTGACGAGCCTCTGAAAAAGAGGAGCTGAGAAGAATAGACCGCTAGTGAAGGTATGATTCTTCCTCTTTCTCTTTCTGTTTCTTTCATGGAATTTTCCATGTCTTGATTTGTTTTCTCCCCTTGCTGGTTCTTTTTTTTTAGTAGAGGATGAAAACTTGGCGATGCCTGAGGTTCCTGCTTATGAGGCGGTGACAGATCCTGTTGCGGCACCAGAATTACCGAGGGACTCTGGAGTGATTCCAGAATCTCCAACTGGTATGACTTCTTTTGTTTTCTTTTTCTTTTTGTCTGTGACTTGGTTTGCTAACATTTTTCTTGTCAGCTGACTTGCCATTGGATTCCGATGACTTCGAACCATCGATGGACGCAAATGTTGATGATGCTTCCGATGAGTTCATGGAGGAAGAGAGTGTTCCACCAGTCGTCGAAGAAGGTATTTTGTGGTAACAACCCTGATAATGATTTTCAAACATGATCATATTCATACCTTTTTGTGTTTCTTTGGCAGGTTTTGAAGTGACAGAGGAGAGTCTGTCGCATCTTTCAGAACCAGAGCAAGGGATGCTAGAGGTTGATCCGGAGGTAGAGACTCTTAGAACCAGTCCTGACACTGTTGAGGAGATACCTCGTGTTGAGATTCCTTCTCGAGCAGCTCCGACTAGAAAGAGTTCTTTTGTTCATCTTCCAACGGGGCATGACATGAGCAGCCGACCGATGGAGCGGGGCGAATCTTCAGCCGGGCCATCTCTTCTTTTTGCGAAGAAGGTGGTGGTGCGGGTTCTGAGCTCTTGGATTGAGACTCTCCTTGTTGGACACTTGGATGCCAGATTTGGCATTGTCCAACATGTGCAAGAGATTCTCGGTGATGCCAAAGTGGCTGGTCTGGATGTCACAGGTGCCAGGGCGATCAGTGATAGGATCATTGCACTGGGTGACAAGTGGTTTGAGACCATGGGTTTTGTTGAGGACCAGTTCTTCAAGGAGATGTTCCTGGACCCTACTACTAAGGCTAAGTCTGACCTGAATTAGGTTACATAAAGCAGAAAGTAGATAGTTCGAGAGAAGAACTTAGAAGAGCTGGCCATCATTGGGCTGACACATGACCTTAACATCCTTGATAGGGAGGTCGATGAGGCCAGGAAACGTCTTGAGCATCTGAAGGCACAAGTCGCTGCCAAGTGGGCTGCTATAACAGAGGCTTGCGATAGGGAGAGTGCTCTGATTCGCCGGGTTGCAGATGCTGATCGAGTCCTCGTAAGGAAGTTTCCAGAGGACAAACAATGGCGAACTGCTCGGGATAAGCTTCCCGGTGTGAAAGAAGGGTTGCAGCCTTCTCCAGCATCTCATGGCAAGTTTCTGAAGAAGCGTGCCCTGGAAACTCTGAAGGGCTGAGGCCAAAAGTTTGCTTGAGGAGCTGAAATCTTGGCTGGGGACCATCTTTGGTTGAGTTCCTGATTTTTTATAACAGAAACTATCCTTCTTCCTTTTTTTTTTTGGTACCACATGTATTTTTTTTTGGTACTCTCTTTTTTTGTAATGCTTGTGAACACTTTTTTTTTGGTACCACATGTATTTTTTGGTATTCTTTCTTTTTTGTTTTCCATACGCTCACTTAAATCTTTTTATGATGAAAGCAATTGCTAAATGGGATGCTTCTTTTTGTTTTTGTTTTATTTTGTTTTCCCTACGCTCACTTAAATCTTTTTGTGATGAAAGTAATTGCTAAATGGGATTTGATCAAAAGCTTGTCATTTTGTGAAAATATTTTGTCAAATGATTGTTTTGGCATGGGAGCCAGATTTTGGTGGCATTGATAGCCACTTTTGTGGCATTAATAGCCGAGTTTGTGGCATTAATAGCCGGGTTCTTTTGAAAGCCAAGTTTGGTTCGTGGCATTGATAGCCGATTTTGTTTTGTGGCATTGATAGCCGGTTGTTTTGTGGCATTGATAGCCAGTTTGTGGCATTTATAGCCTGTTTTGGTGGCATCTATAGCCGATTTTGGTGGCATTTATAGCCGGTTTGTGGCATTTATAACCGGTTTTGTGGCATTTATAGCCGGTTTTGGTGGCATTTATAACCGGTTAGTGTTTGCGAAGTCAGAGGAAGACTTCTCGAAGGTCTTCGAGATGATCTTCCTTTCTTTTGCTTTTGACGGCGAGATCATCAATGTAACATTCGACCGTCTTGTGCTGCATATCTTGGAATATCTTCATCATAGCCCTATGATATGTGGCACCAGTATTTTTCAGACCAAATGGCATGACCGTGTAGCAATACATGCCAAATGGGGTCCGAAAGGATGTATGTTTTTCATCTTCAGGATGCATCTTTATCTGATTGTAGCCAGAGAAACCATCCATGAATGTCATTCGCTCGAATCCACAGATATTAGCAATCATTACCTCTGGTATGGGGAGCGGAAATTCATCTTTAGGGCAACGCCGTTTAGGTCTCTATAGTCAATACAGACCCTGATCTGCCCGTTTTTCTTTGTCACGGGGACAATGTTAGCCAACCATTCAGGATGTTGTTCCTCACGGATGAAGCCGACGCTTTTGAGTTTTTGAACTTCTTGTTCAATTTTATCCATCACATCTGGACGGAATTTTCTTTGGCCTTGCTTGACAGGCTTGATATTTTCTTGAAGATTGAGTTTGTGGACTGCTATTTTGGGGTCTAAACTAAGCATTTCAACATAAGACCATGCAAAGCAATCAACGAACTCACGAAGAAGGGTACCTCATCATCCTTTATATTCTTGCTTATGAGATATCCCAATCGCCTGTTGAAACCGTGTCGAAGTAGGTTACTTCTTTTGGAGATGAGGGTTCTTCTAGGTCAGAAGACCACACGTCTGTGCCATCGGACAATTCCTCCTCATCGTCAGAGAAATCGTACCAATTGGATGAGCTTCCTGGATCTTTGTCAGGTGACTCATCGAAGAGATATCCAGGGAGATCGATGTCTTCATGGATTTGAGATGTTGAGGCTTGGTCAGTAAATTGATTTTTAAGCCTTTGTGTCAACTGTCTTAGGGGAGTGTCGGGATCCTACCCTAACCCATGTGAAGATTTCTCTACGAAACCGTAGAGTCTCCAATCTTCAATCTGGCTTTTGGTCAAGACGGGCCCCAATGGTGTGAGAATATCGCGTCTTTTTCCTAAACCAAATGGGTTTTGAGCATCATAGCCCATTTTCTTCATAATAGCTTGTGCCATAGAACTATATAAGGATAGTTGAGGCATACCTTCATTTTGGAAAGGTTTAAGCACGGAGTTTGATGAAGAGGCATCCGATATGTGGAGGAAGATCGGCTTTTCCTTTGCTGAAGTTGCTAGAACAATGAAGGAAGCTGACATAGGCTCTTCTTTGTCAGAAGTTGTCTCCATTGGAGTAAGAGCAGGCTGGACTTGCTGAGTGTCAGCTTGGCTTGACGATGTGTCGTCTTCTGGCTCTGAATCTGAATTCGTGTCTTGTATGATAGACACGAAAGAGACAACAAATTTACCCACAGACTTTTGTTTTGCCTTCTTCACTTTAGTTGTGATGACCAAAGGTTTTAAAGGTTTGAGGGAGATGATGAAGGGAGTTTGAATGCTCTCTTCGGATTTACCGGATGGTTTGTTTTCTTCCGGCGATTGTTGAGGAGCCTTGCCTTTATCTTTCTAGAGATTTTCGACAAAGGGTGCCGTGTGCTTCTCCTCTTCTTCTTTTTCACCTTCATACATCTGTGAGTCTACGAAGTGGACTTCTTTACCTTTGAAGGGTTTTCTGTCCGCAAAGACTCGATGTATCATGCCGTCATCGCCAACAAACTTGATGCATTGATGTAAAGTTGAAGGGACAACACCATTCTCGTGGATCCAGGGGCGTCCGAGAAGGATGTTGTAGCATGAAGAGGTTTTTATTGCGTACATAGTGACCTCAGAGATAAGATCACCATTCTGTAACTTGAACCTGATTTTGCCGATAGGCCTTTAAGTACTCCCATCGTATCCAAAAATAGATACAGATGTGTGGCTCAGCTTGCTGGGTGGGATGCCCAACTCTTTGAGAGCCGATGTGGAGATGAGGTTGAGTGCAGAACCTGGGTCGATCTGAACTCTGTGCATAGGCATTTCCTTGATGTACCCTATGAAGTACAGGGGTCGGTTGTGCCTTGTTTCGCCAAGTAGGAGGTCGTCCTTTGTGAAGGCGACGGTTGCACTGGCTGCTTTTTTAACCGAGAGGCATTCAATGCATGATCCCTCAGTTTTCTTCTTTCTTCCCTTTGAGGAAGCTTCTGAGTTTTTGACCCGGTAGTCCATTTCAATTTGGAGGACTTGCGGGGCATGTTTGTCAACATCCTCATTCAGCTTTTGTAATTCTGAAATGAGATTATCTCGAGTGTGCGGAGGCATCGCAATAAATCTAGGATGTGCAGACGTGCAGGTATGTGCTTGAAATGTTCAATCAAGTCATACTTGAAAGCCTCCTTAGGGCCTGCATGTTCATCATTGTTGCCACTAAGGGCGCTTATAACATCTTTTCCCGAAGGATTTACATATATAAAGGAAGATTGGTTGTAATTTTTATGGTAGTCCCGGCCAGAGCGGGTGCCTCTACCAACTGCAAGAGCTTCTTGAGAAGGGTCTTCGTTTGGAAGATTGTCTTCAGGATCAAGAGGCTGTCATTTTTCATTTGCTGGGGATGTATCTGCAGCAGAGTTGCCATCCTTAGTGATTGTGTTGCACGGAGCATTTTCCAACAAGTCCTGAACAGCATCCAGCAACCTTTCTTCTTCGTTGACCAATTCATCGTCCCAAGCATCAATAGCTGGGGATTCTTCATTCAGGAAGGGTGTGAACTTTGAAGTCACAGTCTCAGGAGAAGAAACCTGAGAGGGTGTCATCTCAGTGAAAGTCACGTGAGATGAGGTGGCTCCAGAAGATACATTGCTAGGCGTCGCTGGAGTGTAAGTGATCTCATCAGACGATGCTTCGGAAGAGCTTTAATCCCAAATTATCACATTACAGGAAGCTCTGACAGGAGACAATGCCTGATAGGAATCAGACTCATCCTCGGATGTAAAAGGATCATCTATCCAGCAATTTTCTCCATTTTCAGGAGTTAATGGAGGATGTACCTGATGGTCTTCATGGACTTCAGGCTTTGGATTGTGAGGAGGCACGTTGACACGGTCTTGCTCTTGTTCTAGAGCGAGACGCTGCAAGATCCTTGCATATTCTTCAAGATGAGGCATGGGAGCCAAATCTTCTTCTTCATTAACTCTTTGTGGATCAATATAGTTGATTTCCACTGGAGCAATGAGGGGTGTTGGGTCAACAACATTTTCTTGTCCAACCTCTTGGTCTTCTTCATCATCAGACCAGGATCCTTGTGGCTGTAGGGGTTATACTAGATTACTGGCATAAGATGAGTCTCAGGAATCCATTCTTCATCGGAGAGATATTCTCCTATTTCAAGGGATTCCTCCCACTCGTCGGTGTAGCTGGATTCGAATCCGTCATCGGTGTCACTGGACTCATATCCATCAATGGAGAATCCAACTACCGAATTTCAAGAGTATGATGCCCCCTGCGTGGCTTCTTTGAATTGAGGTGGCATGGAATCATTGAGAGTGAATTTTCTTACCCCCTTTGAAGTCTCTGGAAGTGACGTTTTTGTTGCGTTGACCTATAGGTTTTGTTCTCATGACCTCCCAAGTTTCATCTTCCAGGAGATCGCGGTGTACCCATATGGGTTGTCCGTCTGGTGTCGGGTAAGGAACCAGTTCTTCGGACGCTTGGATTGTGTTTATCACCTTGAAGGAAGTAGTAATCTTCTTCTTCGGGGATTTTGGTGTTTGTCTACATGTCACCATGTTGACGGAGGTAGACCCATAGTTTTTGTCAAAGGTGATGACTCCGTCTTTCCACATCTCGTTTATTTTCTCCCTCACAACGAAGCATTGATTGAGAGGATGCGAGATCATCTGGTGGTATGGACAGTACCGAGGATCGTTTGTTTTACCAACATCACCCAGTCTTTTGGGTTCAGGCAAGGTGAGCCTGCCGTTTGCCACAAGTGCCCCGAAGATTTTATCAACATCTTCATCGAACGGGTATTTCTTTTCTACTCGTTCTTTGAAGGCATCAAAGAGTTCAGGTCTCTTACCAGCAGCTTTGTTTTCAGCTTTCTTTGGTAGCTGAGGAGCTGACTTGGTTTGCACATTGAGGACCTCTTTTCTCTTTGGTTTTGAGGTTACAGTGGCGGTTGGCTCTTTTCTTGATGATTTCTGACTGTTGAGGTCTTTAATCACCGTTTCAGCTACTATGGAAGCTTCTAGGAGTTCTCCCAGGTTCTTTGATTCATTGCCGATGATCATGGAGCGGATTCTAGCTCTCATGTTGTTTCGGCAGATGTCGACTAGCGACGCTTGTTGCAATACATCAGAGCATTTGTATGCCATTGCTTTCCACTTGTGAATGAAGTCATGTGTTGACACATTCTCCCCCTGTTTTAGGCTGCACAATTGAGCCATAGTAGCGGGATGATCCTCACCTTCGAAGTGAGTCAGGAAGCGTGTCTCTAGCATGGCCCAATTTTGGATGGAGTCCTCCGGCAGAGTGGAGTACCAATCGAAGGCTGTACCTTTTAGGGTACTTGCAAAGAGGTGGATCTTGAGTGCATCTTGATCCGCGATAGCTCCCGTCAAGACCTTGAAGTGGATGACGTGCTGTCTGGCTAATCCTTTCCCCATATATATTTGGAGAGTATGATGCTTGAATTTTATAGGGAACGGGACCGAGTCCATCCATAAGGGATATGGTGGCTTGATCCCATGCTCCTTGAGTATATCCTCTTCTTTTGCTTTGGCGAGGATACTGTCTACGTCCTTTTTGGTAAGGACGCGCGACTCATTTTCTTCTCCATTTACCTCATCGTCTTAATGATTCGAAGGAGGTTCATTGTTCGCCTGATTTTGGAAGGCGAGGAGAAGGTTTTCGATCAAAGTTTCGATCCTCTGTTGGCCTTCTTCCAACTGCTGGATGCGTGTGATCGCATCATCTTGAGGTGGATTGTGAGGTGGTGGCTCAAAATTTGTATCCAGGACATTCATCCCTGGGGATTCGAACGAAGAAACTATCCTGGTGACTAAGCTGGGGCTCATTCTTTTTGATGAAGAGCTTGGGGAAGGATCACTCTGTCGTCCTTTGCTTGAAGGAGCAGGGGATTCTTCTGAATGTCTTCTTGTCCTGGAGATGCTGCGGGTCACCGGACGTCAGACATGGATTTTTGTTGCTGAATTTTGGCGTCTTCTGGTTTTTCCAACCATATGGACGGCAACAACTTGGTTGGGTATTTCTTTTTTGACCCATTTGGGAGAGACTTGAAGTGTAGGAGGCTGGGTCCTTTGCTTCTCTAGTCTCTTTTGTCGATACAACGCGCGGCAACGTATACGACGAGCAATTTGAGCTTTGGTCAGCTCTGGCTGGGCTTTGATAATGAAGGATGTCCTCCCTCGGGCACAGCAGCCGAGCCTGTCTTCTTTGTAGCTGGGCAATGACAGGATGCGAACTCGGTCCTTCGCCTGTTGCAGCAAAGCTTTGAACTTTTCGAGTTCAGCCCCTGTAGAGATGAAGGGTAGAACTGCAGGATTATAGGCCTTAGCAGGTGCTTGTAGAGGCCTTGTGATGCATGAATTGATTTTGGGCATGTAAGAACAAGCCGGCTCATGCTGGGTTGACTTAGGAGTCAGGTTGGAGATGGGTCTCTCCTCTTTCATTTATGCAAGAGAGTAGAACTGGTTCTCCTTGAATGGGGCCAGGTATGCTGGCTTGGTGGATGTTTGGGACCTTCTTTGTTTTGGTGAAGGTCTTGGGGACCAAGTCTTGGGATAGACCTGGTCGTTTGCGGGTCGAGGATTCTTGGGGGTGCCACGGGCTTCGGGCCTTCTGGTGCTCGCCTTTGGTGTCACCAGATGATCTCGCATCCTCTCAATCAATGCTTCGTTGTGAGGGAGAAAATAAACGAGATGTGGAAAAATGGAGTCATCACCTTTGACAAAAACTATGGGTTTGCCTCCGTCAACATGGTGTCATGTGGACAAACACCGAAATCACTGGAGAAGAAGATTACTACTTCCTTCAAGGTGATAAACACAATCCAAGCGTCCGAAGAACTGGTTCCTTACCCGACACCAGACGGACAATCGATATGGGTACATCCCGATCTCCTGGAAGATGAAAATTGGGAGGTCGTGAAAATAAATCCTACATCTCAATAGCGAAGGCAGGCTAGGTAACATCTCCTCAAGCTTAAACGGCAAGAGAAGACCCAGCCAAAATAAGAAGTCCGAGAAAAGGCAGAGGCTTCCTCTACCGCTTCATTGGAGGCAACAAAAACGTCCCTTCCAGAGACTCCAAAGGGGGTAAGAAAATTCACTCTCAGTGATTTCATGCCACCTCAATTCAAAGAAGCCACGCAGGGGGCATCATACGCTTGCAATTCGGTAGTTGGATTCTCCATTGATGGATACGAGTCCAGCGACACCGATGATGGATTCGAATCCAACTACACCGATGAGTGGGAGGAATCCCTTAAAACAGGAGAATATCTCTCCGATGAAGAATGGGTTCCTCAGACTCATCTTATGCCAGTAATCTAGTATAACCCCCTACAGCCACAAGGATCCTGGTCTGATGATGAAGAAGACCAAGTGCCTGTATAAGAAAATGCTGTTGAACCAGCACCCCTCATTGCTCCAGTGGAAATCAACTATGTTGAGCCACAAAGAGTTGATGAAGAAGAAGATTTGGCTCCCATGCCTGATCTTGAAGAATATGCAAGGATCTTACAGCATCTCGCTCTAGAACAAGAGCAAGACCGCGTCAACGAGCTTCCTCGCAATCCAGAGCCTGAAGTCCCTTAAGACCATCAGGTGCATCCTCCCTTAACTCCTGAAAATGGAGAAAATTGCTGGATAAACGATCCTCTTACATCTGAGGATGAGTTTGACTCCGATCAGGCAACGTCTCCTGTTAGAGCTTCTTGTAATGTGATAATTCGGGATTATAGCTCTTCCGAAGCATCGTCTGACGAGATCACTTACACTTCGGCGACTCCTAGCAATGTATCTTCTGGAGCCACCTCATCTCCGTGACTTTCACTGAGACGACACCCTCTTAGTTTTCTTCTCCTGAGATTGTGACTTCAAAGTTCACACCTTTCCTGACTGAAGAATCCCCAGCTATTGATGCATGGAACGATGAATTGGTCAACGAAGAAGAAAGGTTGCTGGATGCTTTTCAGGACTTGTTCCCGGAAAATGCTCCATGCAACACAATCACTGAGGATGGCAATTGTGCTGCAGATACATCCTCAGCAAATGAAAAACGACAGCCTCTTGATCCTGTAGACAATCTTCCTAATGAAGACCCTTCTCAAGAAGCTCTCGAAGTTGGTAGAGGCACCCGCTCTGGTCGGGACTACCACAAAAATTACAACCAATCTTCCTTTACATATGTAAATCCTTCGGGAAAAGATGTTGTAAGCGCCCCTAATGGCAACCATGATCAACATGCAGGCCCTAAGGAGGCTTTCAAGTATGACTTGATTAATCATTTCAAGCACATACCTGCACGTCTACACATCCTAGATTTATTGCGAATGTCTCCGCACACTCGTAATAATCTCATTTCAGAATTACAAATACTGGAAGAAAACAAACCATCTGGTAAATCTGAAGAGAGCATTCAAACTCCCTTCATCATCTCCCTCAAACTTTCAAAGCCTTTGGTCATCACAACTAAAGTGAAGAAGGCAAAGCAAAAGTCTGGGGGTAAATTTGTTGTCTCTTTCGTGTCTATCATGCAAGTCACGGACTCGGATTCAGAGCTAGAAGATGACACATCGTCAAGGCAAGCTGACACTCAGCAAGTTCAGCCTACTCACTCCAATCGAGACAACTTCTGATATAGAAGATCCTACGTCAGCTTCCTTCGTTGTTCCAGCAACTTCAGCAAAGGGAAAGCCGATCTTCTTCCATAGATCGGATGCTTCTTCATCAAACTACATGCTTGAACCTTTCCAAAATAAAGGTATGCCTCAACTATCCTTATATAGTTCTGTGGTACAAGCTATTATGAAGAAAATGGGCTCTGATGCTAAAAACCCAGTCCGTTTGGGAGAAGGACGCGGTATTCTTGATGGACCGCGCTCCTGCTCGGTTCTACCGAGGTCGGCGGACGTGGGAGTCCGTCGGGTCCGACCCTTTCGTAACCGGGGGGCAAGGGCGTGCATCAACATTTCTTTTTTTTTTTGTGTGGGTGTGCCAGATTTTCTATTTTACTTGGAATTGCAAGTGGTGATCCGGAGATCAACCTTCGCAAGTAAAAAGGAAATCAACTTCTTTCAAGTTTTCCATTGCACATATATCTAAGAAAAGAGACATTTTCTTGGTTTGCCGTGAAAGGCGATTTTTTTTGGCATTTATAGCCGATTTTGGCGTTTATAGCCGATTTTTGGCGTTTATAGCCGATTTTCAATCCTTATCAATAATGAAAGACAAGAGTTGTGATTTTTCTCTCTTTTGAAAAAATACAAACTACAATGAAAATCAAGAAAAGGAGGATCTAACTTCTCAGGAGATTGTGGGGGACCCGTTTAGATTGACGGTCGCAAGCCATATGTGGGCTTTGCCATCATCCATGCAGATGAGAACAGAGGATGCTATTGATTCGCTTGGCTTGGCTATAACCTCAGGTTTTTAGAGAACAAAGACCAAAAGAATGTCCTATGTCCAATAAAACGCGAGTAGACGGGCTTGAAAAGCCTTGTCTAAGCCATTGGCAAGCAGAAGAAGAGGCAAGGACCTTAGGGGGGGTACCCCCCAAGGGACTTTTGTCACCTTGTAGCGGTGGTCGGTGTAGGATTTCCGCAGAGTTTTCTCTCTTAGATTTCTGATGCCTCTTTCTGTCTGAGTTTCCGGATTTTCTACAGTCTATTGTCTGTGTGTCTGCTTGTTCTTTCTTCTTGGAGAGCTCTCCTATTTATAGGCTTTTAGGTAGCCATTGGGAGGGTTTATGAGCCTTGATTGTCATTAAAGCTACATAAAGGGAGGAGTTACAAAATTGAATTCTTTATTTTGTAACTCCTTTTTCTTGCTTCTGATTGGCCGGAGGAGATTGAGGGGATTTATTCGCCTTTAATCGCCATGATGGGAGGAGTTTCATGGGTTAAATGCCATGAATCTCTTGACTTGTACTCCCGGATGCTTGCTTCTGATTGGTCCGTTCAAAGAAATGGATTAATGACTGTAATAAAGCTAGTCAATTAATCGCATTAAGTGGTTGCCCGAGCATCTGAAGAGTCGCGGGCCGTGCCGTGTCTTTTGGGATTCTTCTGGCGATGATCATCGATGGATCTTCATGTAGATCGACATCGGATAGACCATGTAATTTCAGGGTGTTTGTTGCCAACAGCAGGTCGGTGCCATCTGTCCTGTCGATTTCTCGATCGGTTTGGGTAGAAGCACACTTTTTTTGGTTGACCGGGTGGCGATCAATATTGTTTTCGATACTCTTGATGATTGACCCGTGTTTTTGGACGGATGTCAGAGGATTTGGTGTCTCAAAAGTAAAAATTTGGAAAATACCAGAGGCTGGGCGCTTCGAATCGCGAAAAAACGGCGAAAACCGGGGTTTCCGGGGCCTTCCCTTGCGACCTGGGGGGTTTTCCCCCTTTTTGTCCCGTTTTGTGTCCGTTTTTGCTATTTTTCGATTCTTTTTCTTCTATATTTTTCCTTGACATTTTTGACCATTTATTGGCCTGATTTCCCTGTAGGAAACCTGATGAGAATCCTTGCATTTTATTTTGCAAAGTTTCCAATTTCCTGAGGAAAGCCGAAGACTTTGTCGCGTTAGAGCTGCCGATTTTCCGTCAGAAGCTGAAACTGGGTCAAACGATGTTCAGAATGACCTGAAATTTGGTGTGAAGCCTCTTGAGCAATAAATAAGACCAACATAGGCTTTTGTTTGAGTTTTGAAGCCGTTGGGGTCCTATCACCTGTAGACTCGATTTTGTCGCGATGAAGATGTCGCGGTTTGATGTGCGGTCAACCGATGTACGATTGACTTGAAATTTGACAGGGAACCTATTGGAGTCATTTTAAGATGATCTATAGGCTCTGTCTTGGAAACCATGGTCCCGGAGAGCTTTGCCGTCGAGTGGCCTGATTTGGCTTCCGAGCGTCAAACTATGGTCAAATATTGTCGAAATGACCTGAAATTTGACGTGTAGCCCTTTATAAGCATTTTAAAGCCGTCCATGTGCTCTATCTGATGAGTAATGGTCTCGGTGGTTCTCGCCACCGAGAGGCTTGATTTAGCTGTTCGATGGTTGATGTAGGGTCAAACGTTGTCGGTTTGACTCGGAACTTGACGTGGAGCCTTTTGGAAGTATTTTGAGACCATCCTTCGGCTCTGATCGAAGATTTGGTGTCTCCGATGCTTTCGCCGCCGGGAGCTCCTTTTCGACTGCCGGAGAAGCGAAGTTAGGCCAAATGATTTTGAAATGGCCCGAAACTTCTTATGTACTCCTCTTTTGGCTGTATTGAAGGATCTTGCAGTTTTTGTTTGATTCTGACAAGATTTGATTTTTTGGAAGTAGCATTGCCTATTTATGGCAGGTTGCGACTTCATGTAGCTCTTTCGATCTTGAAGAGGCAAAGTGACATTTTTGGTGTCAACAAATGCCCCCTCGAGGTACAGCGACGAGTTTGCTTATCATTGGTAGTCGATGTGCCTCAAAGAGATTTTTGAAGGAGAGCGTGTGACTGGACCAAGAGTCTTTGAGCAGTCCCTTCTTTTTTTTGTATTTGTAGCCTTTTGAGCTTCCAGGGGAATTTTATGGTAGTGAAAAGGATCACGTACCATCTCGAGGCAAAGTTTTTGAAGATGATATCAAGGATGTGGATTTGGGTTTTGACCTTGTGACCTAACAGGCTGTATGTGGCAGGTTAGGGGGTCGGGTTTGGTTTTGATCGTGTGACCCAACAAGCTGTATGTGGAATGTTGGGGGATCAATTTTGGTTTTGATCTTGTAACCTAACAGGCTGTATGTGGTAAGTTAGGGGATCAGGTTTTGGTTTTTGGTTTTTGGTCTTGTGACCTAACAAGTTGTATGTGGCAAGTTAGGGGATCAGGGTTTGGTTTGGATTTTTGTGGAATGTCAATTTCAAGATTTTGGTTCAATTTGGTATATGAGGCTGGATGGTTTGATTTTTGGAAGCTCATGGGGCTTGGAATTTTCTTTGTATGGTCCAATCAACTCAAAAGAGGCATGGAACCGTTTTTGTATGCTCTTGGTAAGAGGGATTTCTCTTTGACTAAAAGCCCAAATTTTTTTTTTCAAGTGCCTAGGTGGTCAAACCTGGCTCATATGGGCTAACCCATGGGACCTTAAGCTTTTGAAATGGCTTAGATCTCATGTCATTTTTGTAAAGAATATCCAAAAATATCTCATTTGGATAGAGAATATCTAAGAATATCTTTACTTGGAGAGAATCTCTAATATTCCCTTTATTTTGGGATAGGATATCTTAAGATATCTTTCTTTTGGGAAAGAATCCTTCATTGATCCTATCTATTGGGAGAAAATCTCTCATTGATTCTTTTTGGGAGAAAATCCTTCAAGATATCTTTCGTTTTGGGAAAGAAATCTTTCTAATATTTTCTTTTTGGTAAGGTTACTAATTAGTAACACTTATCTTTTTCTTCTTTCCTTCTTTGGTTTGCTTTCTTCTATAAAAGCAAGGAGGAGGTTGGATCTCTGCTCTTATTACTTTCTTTTGCAATAATCTCAAGGGCTTCAAGACCAAGAGTTCTTCTTCTTCAAGATCTTCAAGACTTTTCTTCTTCTTCTCCATCAATGGCTTCAAATAAGTTCCCTTTTTTCAAGAAAACTCCATTGTAGGAAAAAAAAGTTCTTTCTTTTTTTTTGTGTTCTTTCTTTTCTTTTCTTTTTTTTTCCACGTGTTTGCTTCCCTTTTTTTTACACTTTTTTTTTGCTTTTTTTTTTTTTTGCGTGTGTTTTTTTTGTGGGCCGGACGGATCTGGCCGTACGGGCATGTGGCCTGTGGGCCATCCCTTTTTTTTTATTTTCTTTCCCTCTTTTTTTTTTTTTAGAAAGTTTCTTTTCTTTTTTCCCTTTTTTTGTTTTATTTCCCCTCTTTTTTTTTGAGAAAGTTTCTTTCTTTTTCTCTCTTTTTTTTTTGTTTTCTTTTGCTCATCATGATAATGCCCCCCTTTTTTTTTTTTTTTGCAACTGAGGACCGCGCTCCAATGCTCGGTTCCTACCGAGGTCGGCGGACGTGGGAGTCCGTTTGGTTCCGACCCTTTCGTAACCAGGGGCAGGGACGTGCATCAACATTTTTTTTGTGTGGGTGTGCCAGATTTTCTATTTTTACTTGGAATTGCAAGTGATGATCCGGAGATCAACCTTCGCAAGTAAAAAGGAAATCACTTCTTTCAAGTTTTCCATTGCACATATATTTAAGAAAAGACATTTTCTTGGTTTGCCGTGAAAGGCGATTTTTTTTGGCATTTTATAGCCGATTTTGGCGTTTATAGCAGATTTTTCGCGTTTATAGCCGATTTTGGCGTTTATAGCCGATTTACAATCCTATCAATTCATATGAAAGACAAGAGTCGTGATTTTTTTCTGTCTCTTTTGAAAAAATACAAAACTACAATGAAAAGCACGAAAAGGAGGATCTAATTCTAGGAGATTGTGGGGGAACCGTTTGCGATTGACGGTCGGAAGCCATATGTGGGGCTTCGCCATAATCTCCATGCCAGGATGAGAACATAGTATGCTATTTGATTCGCTTGGCCTGTGCATGGACCGCGCTCCTGCTTGAGTTTCCTACCGAGGTCGGCGACGTGGGAGTCCGTCGGGTCCGACCCTTCGTAACCGGGGGCAAGGGGCGTGCATCAACATTTCTTTTTTTTGTGGGTGTGCCAGATTTTCTATTTTACTTGGAATTGGCAAGTGGTGATCCGGAGATCAACCTTCGCAAGTAAAAGGAAATCAACTTCTTTCAAGTTTTCATTGCACATATATTTAAGAAAAGAGACATTTTTCTTGATTTGCCGTGAAAGGCGATTTTTTTGGCATTTATAGCCGATTTTGGCGTTTATAGCCGATTTTTGGCGTTTATAGCCGATTTTGGGCGTTTATAGCCGATTTACAATCCTTATCAATAATGAAAGACAAGAATTGTGATTTTTGTCTCTTTTAAAAAAATACAAACTACAATGAAAAGCAAGAAAAGGAGGATCTAACTTCTCAGGAGATTGTGGGGGACTCGTTTAGATTGACGGTCGCAAGCCATATGTGGGCTTCGCCATCATCCATGCAGATGAGAACAGAGGATGCTATTTGATTCGCTTGGCTTGGCTATAACCTCGGGTTTTTAGAAGACAAAGACCAAAGGAAGGTCCTATGTCCAATAAAAAACCGAGTAGATGGGCTGAAAAGCCACATCTAAGCCATTGGAGGCAGGAGGAGAAGGCAAGGACCTTGGGGGGGGTACCCCCCAAGGGACTTTTATCACCTTGTTGCGGTGGCCGGTGTAGAACTTCCGCAGAGTTTTCTCTCTTTTTTCTTTCTCTGGATTTCTGACTGCTGTCTGCTGATGTTCGTTGTGTGTTTTTTGATTCCTTTGGAGTGCTCTCCTATTTATAGGCTCTTGGTAGCCATTTAGGAGAGCTTATGGGCTTTTAATGTCATTAAGCCACATAATGGGAGGAGTTACAAAATTGAATTGTTTATTTTGTAACTCCTTTTTCTTGGCTTCTGATTGGCCGGAGGAGATTGAGGGCATTTAATCGCCTTTAATCGCCATGATGGGAGGAGTTTCATGGGTTAAATGCCATGAATCTCTTGACTTGTAACTCCCAAATGCTTGCTTCTGATTGGGCCGTCCAAAGAAATGGATTAATGACTGTAATAAAGCTAGTCAATTAATCGCATTAAGTGGTCGCCGAGCAGCTGAAGAGTCGCGGGCCGTGCCACGTCTTTTGGAATTCTTCTGTCGATGATCATCGATGGATCTTCATGTAGATCGACATCAGATGACCATGTAATTTCAGGTGTTTGTTGCCAATAGCAGGTCGGTGCCATCTGTCCTGTCGATTTCTCGATCGGTCGGGTGGAAAGCACACTTTTTTTGGTTGACCGGGTGGCGATCAATACTGTCTTCGATACTCTTGATGATTTACCCGTGTTTTGGACGGATGTCAGAGGACTTGGTGTCTCAAAAGCATGAATTTTGGAAAGTACCAGAGGCTGGGCTTCTCGAATCGCGAAAAAACGGTGAAAACCGGGGTTTCCGGGGCTTTCCCGGCGACCCCGGGGTCCATGGTCGCCGGCGACCCTGGCCCAGGGTCGCAGGGGTCTGCGACCCTGGGGGGGTTTTCCCCCTTTTTGGTCCCGTTTTGCGTCCGTTTTTGCTCTTTTTTGATTCTTTTTTCTTCTGTACTTTTCTTTGACATTTTGATCATTTATTGGCCTGATTTCTTTGTAGGAAACCTGATGAGAATCCTTGCATTTTATTTTGCAAAGTTTCCAATTTCCTGAGAAAGCCGAAGACTTTGTCGCGCAGAGCTGCCGATTTTCCGTCAGAAGCTGAAACTGGGCCAAACGATGTCGGAATGACCTGAAATTTGGTGTGAAGCCTCCTGAGCAATAAATAAGACCAACCATAGGTTTTGTTTGAGTTTTGAAGCCGTTTGGGGTCCTATCACCTGTAGACTTGCTTTTTATCGCGATGAAGATGTCGCGGTTTGATGTGCGGTCAACCGATGTCCGATTGACTTGAAATTTGACAGGGAACCTATTGGAGTCATTTTAAGATGATCCATAGGTTCTGTCTTGGAAATCATGGTCCCGGAGAGCTTTACCGCCGAGAGGCTTGATTTGGCTGTCGGAGAAGCGAAGTTAGGCCAAATGATCTTGAAATGGCTTGAAACTTCTTGTGTACTCCTCTTTTGGCTGTCTGGAAGAATCTTGCAGTTTTTTGTTTGATTCTGATAAGATTTTATTTTTGGAAGCAGCATTGCCTATTTATGGCAGGTTGCGACTTCATGTAGCTCTTTGGATCTTGGAAAGGCAAAGTGACATTTTTGGTGTCAACAAATGCCCCCTCGAGGTACAGCGGCGAGTTGCTTAACTTTTGTAGTCGATGTGCCTCGAAGAGATTTTTTTGAAGGAGAGCCTGTGACTTGACCAAGAGTCTTTGAGCAATCTTTCTTTTTGGTATTTGTAGCCTTTTGAGCTTCCAGGGGAATTTTATGGTGGTGAAAGGGATCACGTACCATCTCGAGGCAAAGTTTTGAAGATGACATCAGGGATGTGGATTTGGGTTTTGACCTTGTGACCTAACAGGCTATATATGGCAGGTTAGGGGGTCAGGTTTGGTTTTGATCGTGTGACCCAACAAGCTGTATGTGGAATGTTGGGGGATCAATTTTGGTTTTGATCTTGTGACCTAACAGGCTGTATGTGGCAAGTTAGGGGATCAGGTTTTGGTTTTTGGTTTTGGTCTTGTGACCTAACAGGCTGTATGTGGCAGGTTAGGGGACCAGGTTTTGGTTTGATTTTTGTGGAATGTCAATTTCAAGATTTTGGCTCAATTTGGTATATGAGGCTGGATGGTTTGATTTTTGGAAGCTCATGGGGCTTGGAATTTTCTTTTGTATGGTCCAATCAACTCAAAAGAGGCATGGAACCATTTTTGTATGCTCTTGGTAAGAGGGATTTCTCTTTGACTAAAAGCCCAAAAAATTTTCTTTTTTTTTTTTTGTGCCTAGGTGGTCAAACCTGGCTCATATGGGCTAACCCATGGGACCTTAAGCTTTTGAAATGGCTTAGATCTCATATGGTGTCATTTTTGTAAAGAATATCCAAAATATCTCATTTGGATAGAGAATATCTAAGAATATCTTTACTTGGAGAGAATCTCTCATGATCCCTTTATTTTGGGATAGAATATCTCAAGATATCTTTCTTTTGGGAAAGAATCCGTCATAGATTGATTTTAGGAGAAAATCTCTCAAGATCCCTTTATTTTGGGATAGGATATCTCAAGATATCTTTCTTTTGGGAAAGAATCCGTCATAGATTGATTTTAGGAGAAAATCTCTCAAGATATCTTTCTTTTGGAAAGAATCTTTCTAATTTCTTTCTTTTGGTAAGGTTACTAATTAGTAACACTTACCTCTTTCTTCTTTCCTTCTTTGGTTTGCTCTCCTCTATAAAAGCAAGGAGAAGGTTGGATCTCTTGCTCTTACTACTTTCTTTTGCAATAATCTCAAGAGGGCTTCAAGACCAAGAGCTTTTCTTCTTCAAGATCTTCAAGAGTTTTCTTCTTCTTCTCCATCAATGGCTTCAAGTAAGTTCTCCTTTTTTTTTTTAAGAAAACTTCATTGTAGGAAAAAAAGTTCTTCTCTTTTTTTGTTTCTTTCTTTTTTTCTTTTCTTTTTTTTTTGTTCACGTGTTTGCCTCCTTTTTTTTTTTACACGTGTTTTTTTTTTTTTTGCTTTCTTTTCTTTCTTTTTTTTTCATGTTTTTTTTTTATTGTGTGGGCCGTACGGACAGATCCGTACGGATCTGGCCGTACGGCCACGTGGCCTGTGGGCCACGGCCTGTGGGCCAGCCCGTTTTTTTTTTTTTTTTTTTTTTTTTTTTTTTTTTTTTTTTTCTTTCTCTCCCCCCTTTTTTTTTTGAGAGAGTTTCGTTTCTTTTTTGTTTTCTTTCTCCTCTCTTTTTTTTTTAGAGAAAGTTTCTTTTTTTTTTTTTTTGCTCATCATGATAATGCATTTTTTTCGCAAATCTAGATGTTCATGCATGCCTTTAATTTGTAAATTAAACTTGTAGCATGATGTGATTGCATACCTGAAAGTGTTTGCAAATTTGGGAACTTGGAGCTCGCAGTGATGTTGAGCCCTTCCTGATTTTGCGGAGACTTTTAGGTTTCGAAAGTTTGGAGTTTCGGAGCTCGCAGCGATGTTGAGCCCATCTTCAAGCTTTCTATTTCTTTCGGGATAGTTCCTTTTCTTCGGAATTGCCCCGTCATCATGTCAAAATTTCGCCAGATTTTTTTTTGCGAGATTCTGTCATTTTGATGTTTTTCTTTTCCATCCTTTTCAGGTGGTTCCTCCAGAGCGAACAAGGGTAAAGAGCCTGCTACAAGCGTACCTCGTCGGTCTTCTAGATCCTCTAATCCGGCCGTTCAACAGGCTTTCGAGAAGGTCCAGTATGTTGAAAGAAACCTGGAAGAGTGCGACTCCCTCAACCGAGATGAGATGAGGCAGCGACTGATCACTCTCAAGGGAGAGGAATTCCATAAGATTATGGTAAGCAGTCGTCCATGGCTGATGGAAGATCAGAGCGTTTTGCCCAAGCCTACCTTCTTCTTTGGTGATGCAGTCCCTGACGACATTACATACCAGAGGAGATCTTTTCAGTTTTCCTTCACAGCAGATGGTGAGAAGAAGACTGTTGCTACCCGGTCGATGTTTGATCGCACCGTCTCGATTCTGAGCCTTGCCCCCACGTGCCCCAAGAGGGAAGATCCTCCAAGTTGGGTGAGAAGGACAAATGTAATCAAGACCGGGGTTTTTGTCGGCGGTTCTCCTGGATATACGGAGAGGTCGCCTGTTGACATGGACCTGTTGATGCCATCCAGCGGCTACCAGGGCTCTGATTATCCGTCGGTCGATTTGAGACCGGTGGGCCTTGGTATTTTCAGCGGTGACGGCAGCAATTGGATCAAGCCTTTTCGACTTCGAGGTCGTTTCAATGCTGACTCCGAGTGGAAGTCGTGGACTGATCGCGTCCTGCTGATTGGTGGCGCCGTTTTGAAGGAAGCCGGGATTTTTGATGCGGTCCGCGCTTTTGGGGAGACCGTGATCTTTTCCGACGAGGCCTTCATGGCTATGCTGGAGTCGTTCCTCCCTCAAACCAATACCTTCGTTGTGACGAATGGTGAGATTGGTTTTTCTTTGAAGGAGCTGAGCGCTATTACCGGATTGCCCATCCTCGGCAAACTCTATGAGGAGTTTATGCCGATTGACAGCGTCCTCGAGGGGCAGTCTGAGGAGTTCAGGCTTCTATACTTTCAGCTTGTCGCCTTCTATGATTTTTTGAAGGAGAAGGGGGGTTCGAAAGTTAGATCCAGCAGTTGGAAGAGTTTTTGCTCTTCATTCCCCAACTTCTTTGATAGTAGGGAGCCTTCTGATAGCATGACCCAGGAAGCTGGAGCTCAGGATCCAAGTTCAAAGAAGATCTTGGCCATGCAAGAAGAGTTAAGAGATTTCTGTGCAAGTACAAATGCCATATGTCCTGACATTGCATTGAGGAGAGATCTTGCTGTGTACCTCACTTATTGGCTTGGTGAGGCTATTTTTGCTGGAGGAGATGGAACGCACATCAGGCCGCATTGTATTTTCCCGGCTTGTCAGATGGCGTTTGGAGAGCAGCTTGCTTTGGTGCCTGCTCTTTACTCCTACCTGTGTACCGAACTGCAGGCTGCTGCTTTTCTAGTTCGGCTTGGGCTTCCCATGAATAGGGTATTTTCAGCCCATATCTTTTATTCGTGGTATGTATACCACTGTCCTGGCTTCCATCGGCTGGGTGCTGCACAGGATGATGATCCTCTGATGATTCGACTGGCTAAGGGCAAAGCCGTGTCCGAATCACTTTTGTTTGCTCGCATGAGGATCCGACGGTTCAGGGACGTCGAGATGGGGCAATCTTCAGTAAAGCTTTCTCCGGAGTTGCGGAAGAAGGCTTTTGATTTTGGTGCCTCCCGAGACTCTACCAGGGCGGGGTCGGGAAGGCATTATTCCTTGACAAATGCAGAGAGAGAGTGGCTTTTCAGCATACGTGTCGGCACGATGGTGTACCGTAGACATCTTTTCGTCGACATCCAGCCGTATGTACCCTCTCGCTTTGCTTTGCAGCTGGGCTTTTCTCAAGGCGTTGTTGGAGCGCCTTCAAGCATGGTGAAGCGCTTTGGAGGCTTACAGGACGGGAGAAATGCATGGGCTTTCTATAGTGCTGAAGATACTACAGCCATGATTTCTTATCCTGTGTTGCTGACTTCCCGGACTGCCGGCTTTGCGAAGTGGTTCGCGGAGAGCTTCTCGGCATATCGGGGACTTTCCAGGAAGGAGCTTGATGTGAAGCTGGTATCTGGAAAGGGCCTTGGAAAGTCGGATGGCATCCGGCGAGAGGAAGTTTGGTCCTTCCTTTCTGGAGAGAAGCACAAGATAGGCTTTCTCGGTGACCAGGGCGTCATCGGTTCTGAAGCTGTTCGAGAAATACCTGACGAGGCTTTGGAGCAGCTAGAACAGGAGGAAGCCGAACTTGGCGCTTGGATGCAGGCGGCACAGAGGCAAGCTTCCGTGGAGTCTACTGGCAAGAGCAGACCATCCAGTGATGAGTCAAGTGGGAAACCTGACTCTGACAGCGGGGTAGGTTCTTCTAAGAAGCGAGCCCGCAGAAGTAAGAGGAGGAGGAGTCATCATCGCAGCCAGGGGCAGCATGAGGATTCTCCTAACTTGGATGTTCCTCTTACTATCAATGAGGATGTGCCAGTGGATGCTGACGAGCCTCCAGAGAAGAGAAGCCGAGAAGAAGAGACCGTCGGTGAAGGTATGATTCTTCCTTTTTCTCTTTCCATTTCTTTTCATGGGTTTTTTCCATGTTATGATTTGCTTCTTGTTTCTGCTTTTCTTTTTCTTTTTTTTTTTTAGCAGAGGAAGACTTGGTGATGCCTGAGGTCCCAACCGATGAGGTGGTGATGGATCCTATTGAGGCACCTGAAGAAGAACCGAGGGACTCTGGAGTAAATCCAGAATCTCCAATTGGTACAACTTCTTTTGTTCTCTCTCTTTTTTTTTGTTTGTGACTTGGCTTGCTAATCACATTTTTTGTTGCCAGCTGACTTGCCACAGGGTTCTGATGACTTTGAACCATCGATGGACGCAAATGTTGATGATGCTTTCGATGAGTTCATGGAGGAAGAAAGTGTTCCGCCAGTCGTCGAAGAAGGTATTTTGTAGTTATAACTCTGATAATGATTTTCAAACAGGGTCATATTCATACCTTTTTGTGTTTCCTTTGCAGGTTTTGAAGTGGCAGAGGAGGATCCGTTGCTTCCAGAGCAAGAGATGCCAGAGGTTGATCCAGAGGTAGAGATTCCTGGGACCAGCTCTGACAATATTGAGGAGATTCCTCGCGCTGAGATTCCTTCCCGAGCAGGAGCAGCTTCAGCTGGAAAGAGTTCTTTTGTTACTCTTTCAACAGATGATGACATGAGTAGCCGACCAACGGAGTTGGGCGAATCCTCAGCTGGGCCATCTCTTCTTTTCGCGAAGAAGGTGGTGGTGCGAGTTGTGCGCTCTTGGATTGAGACTCTCCTTTCTGGGCACTTGGAAGTCGGATTTGGCATGATCCAGCATGTGCAGGAGATTCTCAGTGATGCTGAAGAGGCTGGTCTGGATGTCACAGGTGCCAGGGCGATCGTTGATAGGATCATTGCACTGGGTGACAAGTGGTTTGAGACCGTGAGTTTGGCTGATGACCAGTTCTTCAAGGAGATGTTCCTGGACCCTGCTGATAAGGCTAAGTCTGACCTAGATGAGGCTACAGAAAGCAAGAAGGTGGCAGTCCGAAAGAGGAATAGAGAAGAGCTAACCATCATCGGGCTGACACATGACCTTAACATCCTTGATAGGGAGGTCGATGAGGCCAGGAAACGTCTTGAGCTTCTGCAGGCACAAGTCGCTGCCAAATGGGCTGAAATTACAGAGGCTCGTGAAAGGGAGACTGTCCTGATTCACCATGTTGCAGATGCCGAACAGGTTCTCAAAAGGAAGTTTGATGAGGATAAACGATGGCAAGCTGCTCGAGGTAAGCTTCCTGGTGTGAGAGAAGGGGTACAGCCCACTCCAGCATCTCATGGCAAGTTCCTGAAGAAGCGTGCCTTGGAATCCTTGACGGCTGAGGCTAAAAGTCTGCTTGGAGAGCTGAACTCTTGGCTGGAGACCATTTTTGATTGAGCTCCTGTATACAGAAACCATCCTTCTTTCTTTTCTTTTTTTTTTTTGGTACCACTTGTATATTTTTTTTTTGGTACTTATTTTTTATAGTGCTTGTGAACACTCTTTTTTTTTTTGGTACCACATGTATTTTTTTTGGTACTCTTTTTTTGTTATATATTTTTTTTGTAGTGCTTGTGAACACTTTCTTTTTTTTGTTATCCCTACACTCACTTTAATCTTTTTGTGATAAAAGTAATTGCTAAATGGGATGCTTTTTTTTTTTGTTATCCCTACGCTCACTTGAATCTTTTTGTGATAAAAGTAATTGCTAAATGGGATTGATTTTTTTTTTTGTTATCCCTACGCTCACTTGAATCTTTTTGTGATAAAAGTAATTGCTAAATGGGATTTGATCAAAAGGTTGTCATTTTGTGAAAATCTTTTGTCAAATGATTGTTTTGGCATGAAAGCCAGGTTTTTTGTTTGTGGCATGGAAGCCAATTTTGGCATGAGATGCCAGCTTTTTCTTGTGGCATTGATAGCCGAGTTTTTTTTGTTTGTGGCATCTATAGCCAATTTTGGTGGCATTGATAGCCGGTTTGTTTTGTGGCATCTATAGCCTGTTTTTGGTGGCATTGATAGCCTGTTTTGCTTTGGTGGCATTGATAGCCGGGTTTTTTTTTTTTTTTTTTTTTTTTTTTTTGAAATCCAAGTTTTTTGTTTGTGTGGCATTGATAGCCGGTTTTGTTTTGATGGCATTGATAGCCGGTTTGTTTTTGGTGGCATTGATAGCCGGTTTGTGGCATTTATAGCCTGTTTTGATGGCATTTATAGCCGGTTTGGTTTTCAAAAAAAATGCAAGTATCGACTAAAAGTCGCCTCCCTGCTGAATGTTCTTGCAAGTATCGATGGAATGTCGCATCCTTGCTCATTCGGTTGCGAGTATCGATGGAATGTCGCATCCTCGCGGATTTGGGTTACAAGTATCGATGGAATGTCGCATCCTTGCTTTTCAAAAATTTTGGTTTTGCGGGTACTGACTTGATGTCGTTTCCCCACGATTTTTGAAATTTGTGGTTTTCTCGAACCTTTGGGTCATGGATATCAACTGAAATGTTGCGTCTCCACAGTTTTGGATTTTGCAAGTATCGACGAAATGTCGCTTCCCTGCGTTTTTGGAAGTGTCGAACGTGGTTCGCTTACTTCCGATTTGTGCGAGTATCGACTAAGTGTCGCTTCCTCGCGGGTTTTTGAAAAACCATTTTTTTTTGTTTAAAGACACGAGGGTCATAAGTTTTGACCTAAAACCATTTTGGCGGTTAAAAGGCAGGGTGGACTAGGGTGGAAATCCCTGAATCCGGATTTTGTTTCAAACTATGAATTTTGGGTTCAAGGGTTGAAAATTTTGGTCAAGTTAGGGAAAGGTTCCTAAACTTGGATTTTTGTTGAACAATGAAACGATGAAAGTAAGCATTGTTTTAGATTTCTAGAAATTTCAACATTTGATATGAAAATTCTAAAAAAAAGAGGGTGGGTTTGGCGAGCGTGTACCTGGAAACCAGTTTTGGCTGTACAGGCATTGCTCTTACCCAGTTGGGTAAGTCTTCAAGGGTAGTACCGCTTTAAGAACTTGCCATTGATGGGCAGCATACATCTGTCACCTTCCATGTTTAGGAGTGCGTATGCGCCATTGGAGAAAACTTTGTCGATGACGTAGGGTCCCTCCCATTTTGGCTCGAATTTGCCTTTGGACTTGTGAGCGAAGACCATTGGTCTTTTTACCGCAAGAACCAAGTCATTCTTTTTGTAGGCGCGTTGCCTGACCTTTTTATCGAAAGATCCTGCCATGCGTGCTTGGTAAAGTTCAATGCTTTGTTGAGCTTCGAGCCGTCTCTCATCGAGATTGTCCAGCTCATGGAGTCGCAATTTGACATTGCTTTCTTGAGTCATGTCATTTTGCAGGGATACCCTCAAGGAAGGAATTTGTACTTCCAAGGGCACGACAGCTTCGCATCCATAGACCAAGGAGAATGGTGTGCTATGGGTTGGTCCTCGAACGGTGGTTCGATAGGCCCACAAAGCTTCAGACATTTTGTTGCTCCAGTCTCTTTTGTGACTAGAGACCATTTTTTTGAGGATTTTGCAGAGTGTCTTGTTGAAAGCTTCTGCTAACCCGTTTGCTGCCGGATTGTATGGAGTCGAAGGACAGCTTTGAATTTTGTATTTGTCGCAGAACCTGTAGAATCGATGATCCCGGAACTGTGGTCCGTTATCATGGACGAATCTTTTGGGTATGCCGAAACGACAAATGATGTTGGTGCGCAGGAACTGAAGGACTGATGAGGTCTTCATTTCGTTAAACGCAAATGCTTCTGACCACTTGGAGAAATAATCCGTAGCGGCGAAGATGAAGCGATGACCTTTGCTTGAAGGGGGAGAAATAGGACCTATGATGTCCATACCCCAGGCTTCGAAAGGCCATGAGATCGCTGTAGGATGCAGCCATTCTGGAGGCATGTGAATGTAATCTCCATGAACTTGGCATTGTTGGCAGCGCTTAGCAAATTGCATTGCGTCAGCTACCATGGTAGGCCAGTAATATCCTAACCTTTTTATCTGATCATAGAGCTTGGGTCCAGCCTGATGAGCTCCACAAAGACCAGCATGAACTTCTTTGAGTGTTTCTTCAGCCTCTTGTTGTGACAAGCAGCGTAGAAGTACTCCGTTGAAGGATTTCCTGTAAAGGATTTTTGAAGGAATATCCAAATGGAAGCTTGGGGTTCGCCTTTGGATGCTTACCCGTTCTTTTGGATCTTCAGGTAGGATTCCAAACATAATGTAATCAATGAACGGATCCCTCCAGTCGCCAATTGAAGTTTGAAGGATTGAAATCCGACTTCCGACCACTTGGTGGCATTCAGCAACTGCTTGGTGTGTGTTAAGAGGAGGAAGGATTCTTCTTTCGCACACTGTGACTTGCATGTTTTCCCCCTTCCTGGATTGCCATGGATGCGGCAAGTCCGGCTAGGGCATCTGCACGTATGTTTTCACCTCTACGAATGTGGGTGATGTGACAGATGTCAAACTTTTGCAGAAGTGATTGTGCCTTGTTGTAGTAGGGCAACAAATCTGGCTTCCTGACTTCAAATTTCTGATTCATCTGGTTGACGATCAGTTGAGAGTCTCCAAAGACTTCCAGCATGGTGATACCGGATTCGATGGCGAGTTCCAATCCTAAGATCAGAGCTTGATATTCAGCTGCATTGTTTGTGCATGGTTCCAGTAGCGAGAAAGCGTGTGGAATCATGTATTTGTCGGGGCTAACAAAGAGGATGCCAACTCCCGAGATCAGCTGTCTTTTTTCATTTGTCCTGGTTGCACCGTCAAAGTACATGTCCCAGGAGGCACTTTGTGAGAAAGTCTCCACATTGTAGACTGGTTCGTCTGGGAGATCATCTCTGAGTGGAGAATCTTTAGGCAATGGATGCTCTGCGAGGAAGTCCGCTAGAGCTTGCCCTTTGATTGCTTTTTGTGGTACATACCTAATATCAAATTGTGACAGAAGGATGGACCATTTTGCCAGTCGAGCATTGAGAGAACCTGCCTTTGTGACAAGGACCTTCAAGAGGTTGACCCTCGAGACCAGGTAGACTGTGTTGGAAAGCAAGTAGTGACGCAGCTTTTGTACGGCGAACATCACTGCAAGACATTCTTTTTCGACTGGAGAGTAGCGATGCTCTGCACCTACTAGCATGCGGCTGAGGTAATATAGAGCAGCTTCTTTTCTTTGATCATTTTCTTGCGCAAGCAGAGCTCCCAGAGAGTGATCAAGGGCTCTTGTGTACAAGATGAATGGTTTTCCAGTGGTAGGAGCAGCTAACACTGGAGGTTTTGTCAGGTATGACTTGATGTCTTGGAAAGCAGCTTCACAGTCAGCATCCCAGACAAAGTTTACACCTTTTTTCATCAACCGGGAGAATGGACGGCATTTCCCCGAAAGATTGGAGATGAACCGCCTGATGTAGGCCAATCTCCCTTGAAGCCCTTTGAGTTCTCTCAAGGTTCTTGGAGAGGGCATTTCTAGAATGGCTTTGACTTTTATGGGGTCAAGCTCTATTCCAGCTTTCCGAACTAAGAATCCGAGGAACTTACCCGACGAAACGCCGAAGAAGCATTTCAATGGATTCATTCGCAGTTTGTGTTTGCGAAGCCGGAGGAAGACTTCTCGGAGGTTTTCGAGATGATCTTCTTTTCTTTGCTTTTGACGGCGAGGTCATCAACGTAACATTCAACCGTCTTGTGCTGCATATCTTGGAATATTTTCATCATAGCCCTCTGATATGTGGCACCAGCATTCTTCAAACCGAATGGCATGACAGTGTAGCAATACACGCCAAATGGGGTTCGAAAGGATGTATGTTTTTCATCCTCAGGATGCATCTTTATCTGATTGTAGCCAGAGAAGCCATCCATGAATGTCATTCGCTCGAATCCACAGGTATTATCAATCATTACCTCTGGTATGGGGAGCGGAAATTCATCTTTTGGGCATGCGCCATTCAGGTCTCTATAGTCAATACAGACCCTGATCTGCCCATTTTTCTTTGTCACGGGGACAATGTTGGCCAACCATTCAGGATGTTGTTCCTCACGGATGAAGCCGACGCTTTTGAGTTTTTGAACTTCTTGTTCAATTTTATCCATCACATCTGGACGGAATCTTCTTTGGCCTTGCTTGACAGGCTTGATGTCTTCTTGAAGATTGAGTTTGTGAACTGCTATTTTGGGGTCTAAGCCTGGCATTTCAGCATAAGACCATGCAAAGCAATCAACGAACTCACGAAGAAAAGCGATATACTCGGGTAACTCATCATCCTTTATATTCTTGCTTATGAATACAGGACGTGGGTTATCTGGTGTTCCCAAGTCTATCTTTTGAACAGGATCTTCTGTTGGAAGGTTCGAAGGTGGTTCCTCCACAATATTTTCGGAGGCTTCCAGCTCAACGAAACCTTCTGGGGTTTCAAGGGCATTTCCAGACCAAGGTTTTGTTCCTTTCCACGGGTCTTCTTGATCGGTAGTTTTCCCAAGGCTTGCTATGAGATGATCCCAATCGCCTGTTGAAACCGAGTCAAAGTAGGCTACTTCTTTTGGAGATGAGGGTTCTTCTGAGTCAGAAGTCCACACGTCTGTGCCATCGGACAACTCCTCTTCATTTTCGGAGAAATCGTACCAATTGGATGAGCTTCCTGGATCTTTGTCAGGTGACTCATCAAAGAGATATCCAGGGAGATCGATGTCTTCATGGACTTGAGATGTTGAGGCTTGGTCAGCATATTGACTTTTAAGCCTTTGTGTCAACTGTCTCAAGGGAGTGTCAGGATCATACCCTAACCCGTGTGAAGACTTTTCTACATAACCGTAGAGTCTCCAATCTTCCAGCTGGCTTTTGGTCAAGACGGGCCCCAATGGTGTAAGAATACCGCGTCCTTCTCCCAAACCGACTGGGTTTTGAGCGTCATAGCCCATTTTCTTCATAATAGCTTGTGCCACAGAACTGTATAAGGATAGTTGAGGCGTACCTTTATTTTGGAAAGGTTCAAGCATGGAGTTTGATGAAGAAGCATCCGATCTATGGAAGAAGATCGGTTTTTCCTTTGCTGAAGTTGCTGGAACAACGAAGGAAGCTGACGTAGGATCTTCTATGTCAGAAGTTGTCTCCATTGGAGTAAGAGCAGGCTGAACTTGCTGAGTGTCAGCTTGGCTTGACGATGTGTCGTCTTCTGGCTCTGAATCCGAGTCCGTGTCTTGTATGATAGACACGAAAGAGACAACAAATTTGCCCCCAGGCTTTTGTTTTGCCTTCTTCACTTTAGTTGTGATGACCAAAGGCTTTGAAGATTTGAGGGAGATGATGAAGGGAGTTTGTATGCTCTCTTCAGATTTACCGGATGGTTTGTTTTCTTCCGGTGATTGTTGAGGAGCTTTGCCTTTATTTTTCTGGAGACTTTCGGCAAAGGATGCTGTATGATTCTCCTCTTCTTCTTTTTCACCTTCATACATCTGTGAGTCTGCGAAGTGGATTTCTTTACCTTTGAAGGGTTTTCTATCCGCAAAGACTCGATGTATCATGCCGTCGTCGCCAACAAACTTGATGCATTGATGTAGAGTTGAAGGGACAACACCATTCTCATGGATCCAAGGGCGTCCGAGAAGGATGTTGTAGCATGAAGGGGTCTTTATTGCATACACTGTGACCTCAGAGATAAGATCACCGATCTGCAATTTGAACCTGATTTTGCCGATAGGCCTTTGAGTACTCCCATCGTATCCAAAGATAGATACAGATGTGTGGCTCAGTTTGCTGGGTGGGATGCCCAACTCTTCAAGAGCCGATGTGGAGATAAGGTTGAGTGCAGAACCTGGGTCGATCTGAACTCTATGCATAGGCATTTCCTTGATATACCCTGTGAAGTACAGGGGTCGGTTATGCCTGGTTTCGCCAAGTAGGAGGTCGTCCTTTGTGAAGGCGATGGTTGCACTGGCTGCTTTTTTAACCGAGAGGCATTCAATGCATGATCCCTCAGTTTTCTTCTTTTCTCCCTTTGAGGAGGCTTCTGAGTTTTTGACCCGGTAATCCATTTCAATTTGGAGGACTTGCGGGGCATGTTTGTCGACATCCTCATTCAGTTTTTGTAATTCTGAGATGAGATTATCACGAGTGTGCGGAGACATTCGCAACAAATCTAGGATGTGCAGACGTGCAGGTATGTGCTTGAAGTGTTCAATCAAGTCATACTTGAAAGCCTCCTTAGGGCCTGCATGTTCATCATTGTTGCCACTAGGGGCGCTTACAACATCTTTTCCCGAAGGATTTACATATGTAAAGGAAGATTGGTTGTAATTTTTGTGATAGTCCCGGCCAGAGCGGGTGCCTCTACCAACTTCGAGAGCTTCTTGAGAAGGGTCTTCGTTTGGAAGATTGTCTTCAGGATCAAGAGGCTGTCGTTTTTCATTTGCTGAGGATGCATCAGCAGCAGAGTTACCATCCTCAGTGATTGTGTTGCATGGAGCATTTTCCGGGAACAAGTCCTGAACAGCATCCAGCAATCTTTCTTCTTCGTTGACTAATTCATCGTCCCAAGCATCAATGGCTGGGAATTCTTCAGTCAGGAAGGGTGTGAACTTTGAAGTCACAGTCTCAGGAGAAGAAACCTGAGAGGGTGTCATCTCAGTGAAAGTCACGTGAGACGAGGTGGCTCCAGAAGATATATTGCTAGGCGTCGCCGGAGTGTAAGTGCTCTCATCAGACGATGCTTCGGAAGAGCTATAATCCCGAATTATCACATTACAGGAAGCTCTGACGGGAGACGTTGCCTGATCGGAGTCAGACTCATCCTCGGATGTGAGAGGATCGTCTACCCAGCAATTTTCTCCATTTTCAGGAGTTAAGGGAGGATGTACCTGATGGTCTTCAGGGACTTCAGGCTCTGGATTGCGAGGAGGCTCGTTGACGCGTTCTTGCTCTTGTTCTAGAGCGAGTCGCTGCAAGATCCTTGCATATTCTTCAAGATCAGGCATGGGAGCCGGATCTTCTTCTTCATCATCTCTTTGTGGCTCAACATTGTTGATTTCCACTGGAGTAATGAGAGGTGCTGGGTCAGCAGCATTTTCTTGTACAGCCTCTTGGTCTTCTTCATCATCAGACCAGGATCCTTGTGGCTGTAGGGGGTTATACCAGATTACTGGCATAAGATGAGACTCAGGAACCCATTCTTCATCGGAGAGATATTCTCCTGTTTCAAGGGACTCCTCCCACTCATCTGTGTAGTTGGATTCGAATCCATCATCGGTGTCGCTGGACTCGTATCCATCAATGGAGAATCCAACTACCGAATTGCAAGAGTATGATGTCTCCTGCATGGCTTCTCTGAATTGAGGTGGCATGAAATCACTGAGAGTGAATTTCCTTACCCCCTTTGAAGTCTCTGGAAGGGATGTTTTTGTTACCTCCAGTGAAGCGGTAGAGGAAGCCTCTGCCTTTTCTTTGACCTCTAGTTTTGGCTGGGTCTTCTCTTGCCGTTTGAGCTTGAGGAGATGTTTCCTAGCCTGCCTTCGCTGTCGAGCTGTAGGCTTTATTTTCACGACCTCCCAATTTTCATCTTCCAGGAGATCGGGATGTACCCATATCGGTTGTCCGTCTGGTGTCGGGTAAGGAACCAGTTCCTCGGACGTTTCGATTGAGTTTATCACCTTGAAGGAAGTAGTGATCTTCTTCTTCGGTGATCTTGATGTTTGTCCACATGTCACCATGTTGACGGAGGCAGACCCATAGTTTTTGTCAAAGGTGATGACTCCGTTTTTCCACATCTCATTTATTTTCTCTCTCACAACGAAGCATTGATTGAGAGGATGCGAGATCATCTGGTGGTATGGACAGTACCGAGGATCGTTGGTTTTGCCAACATCACCCGGTCTTTTTGGTTCAGGCAAGGTGAGCTTGCCGTTTGCCACAAGAGCCCCGAAGATTTCATCAACATCTTCATCAAACGGGTATTTCTTCTCTACTCGTTCTTTGAAGGCGTCAGAGAGTTCAGGTCTCTTACCAGCAGCTTTGTTTTCAGCTTTCTTTGGTGGCTGAGGAGCTGGCTTGGTCTGCACATTGAGGACCTCTTTCTTCTTTGGTTTAGAGGTTGCAATGGCGGTTGGCTCTTTTCTTGATGATTTCTGACTGTTGAGGTCTTTAATCACCGTTTCAGCTTCCATGGAAGCTTCTAGGAGTTCTCCCAGGTTTTTTGATTTGTTGCCGATGATCATGGAGCGGATTCTGGCTCTCATGTTGTTTCGGCAGATGTCGACTAGCGACGCTTGTGGCAATACATCAGAGCATTTGTATGCCATTGCTTTCCACTTGTGAATGAAGTCATATGTTGATTCATTCTCCCCCTGTTTTAGGCTGCACAGCTGAGCCATAGTAGCGGGGTGATCCTCACCTTTGAAGTGAGTCAGGAAGCGTGTCTCTAGCATGGCCCAATTTTGGATTGAGTCCTCCGGCAGAGTGGAGTACCAATCGAAGGCCGTACCTTTTAGGGTACTTGCAAAGAGGCGGATCTTGAGTGCATCTTGATCCGCGATAGCTCCCGTCAAGATCTTGAAGTGGATGACGTGCTGTCTGGCTGATCCTTTCCCCGTATATGTTTGGAGAGTAGGATGCTTGAATTTGGTGGGGAACGGGACCGAGTCCATCCATAAGGGATATGGTGGCTTGATCCCATGCTCCTTGAGTATATCCTCTTCTTTTGCTTTGGCGAGGATACCGTCTACGTCCTTTTTGGTAAGGGCGCGTGACTCATTTTCTTCTCTATTTACCTCGTCGTCTTGATGATTCGGAGGAGGTTCATTGTTCGCCTGATTTTGGAAGGCGAGGAGAAGGTTTTCCATCAGAGTTTCAATCCTCTGCTGGCCCTGTTCCAACTGCTGGATGCGGGTGATCGCATCTTCTGGAGGTGGATTGCGGGGTGGTGGCTCAGAATTTGTAGCCAAGACATTCATCCTTCGTGATTCGAAAGAAGAAACTGTCCTGGTGACTGAGCTGGGGCTCATTCTTTTCGAAGAAGAGCTTGAGGAAGGATCACTCTGCTGTCCTTTGCTTGAAGGAGCAGGGGATTCTTCTGAATGTCTTCTTGTCCTGGAGACGCTGCGGGTCATTGGACGTCGGACATGGATTTTTGTTGCTGATTTTTGGCGCCTTCTGGTTTTTCCAACCATATGGACGGCAGCAACTTGGTTGGGTCTTTCTTTTTCGACCCATTTAGGAGAGACTTGAAGTGTGGGAGGCTGGGTCCTTTGCTTCTGTAGTCTCTTTTGTCGGTACGACGCGCGGCGGCGTATACGACGAGCAATTTGAGCTTCGGTCAGCTCTGACTGGGCTTTGACAATGAAGGATGTGCTCCCTCGGGCGCAGCAGCCGAGTCTGTCTTCTTTGTAGCTGGGCAAGGACAGGATGCGAACCCTATCCTTCGCCAGTTGCAGCGAAGCTTTGAATTTGTGAAGTTCGGCCCCTGTAGATATGAAGGGTCGAACTGCAGATTTGTAGGCCTTAGCAGATGCTTGTGGAGGCCTTGTGATGCATGACTTGATTTTGGGCTTGTAAGAACAAGCTGGCTCATGCTGGGATGACTTTGAAGTCAGGTTGGAGATGGGTCTCTCCTCTTTCATGTAAGCAAGAGGATAGAACTGGTTCTCCTTGAGTGGGGCCAGGAATGCTGGCTTAGTGGATGTCCGGGACCTTCTTTGTTTTGGTGAAGGTCTTGGGGACCAAGTCTTGGGGTAGACCTGGTTGTTTGCAGGTTGAGGCTTCGTGGGGCTGCCACGGGCTTCAGGCCTTCTTGTACTCGCCTTTGGTGTCACGGTAGTGACACGTTGAGAGGCGAGTTTCTGCTTCTTGGAGGGAGCAGCTTGTTCCTCAGGAAGTGGGAATGGTCCCAGCGTCCCGAAGACGATAGTCCGGGGAGTCGAGGTCGACCCGGAGTTCACAGAGTTGCCGAGGGAGTTGACACTTCGGCAGCTGATGGGGCGCTTGTAGGTGCGCGTGGTTTGCTTCTGTTGAAGCATGAGTTGGTGCTTGCTTTCGTCGAAAGTAATGGTTAGTGAAGCTGCCATTGTTAGTTTTTTCGAAAATTTCTGAAACAAGACCACATCCATTAGTAATCACAAGAATGATCATAAATGGGAAGTTCTATGGTTTCGTCTTTTCAAATTGCTCGAGGTAGATGACCCAAGCAATATGAGGAAGGCAAAATGCCATAGAGGGTACAATTGTTCTGATCGCAGGTGTGGTAAGCCCGGAATGGGCATCCCAGTGACTGCTAGAAGCAATTGTGAACTTAAATTCGACTTATCGAGAAGCAGAGCTTGCTCGAGGTAAGAAGAATATAAAGTTGGAGTTACAGATGTGCCGGTCGCAATACAGTAGACCCTGAAAGGGCGTACTAGTACCGCTAGACACAAATGTTTTGAGACCGCATCTATGAGATGAGATTCTCTGTTTTGAAAGGTCAAGATTGGATTCATCAAAGAGAGCAGATGGTATTCCAATCTGAACACGGGCTCAGCGATTTCCGCGAGCGCCAGTGCTCAGAAAGAAATGAACCATGATTTCTCGGATCTGAATCTAAAAATGACGAGTTTTCTTTTGAAAGGCCAATATCGGGTTCATCAAAGAGAGCAAAAGGCACTCCAATCTGAACACGGGCTCAGCGATTTCCGCGAGCGCCAGTGCTCAGAAAGAAGAAGACCAAGATTTCTCCAATCTAAACCCAAAATGACGGAAGTTTTTTTTTTTTTGAAGATTTTTTTTTTTTTTTTTTTAAAAAAAATCTTTTTTTTTATTTTTTTTATTTTTTTTTTATTTTTTTTTTTAAGATTTTTTTTTGAAATTTTTTTTATTTTTTATTTTTTATTTTAAAATTTTTATATTTTTTTTTTATTTATTATTATTTTTTTTTTTTTAAAAGACGAGAGAGTACACATAGGCCTCCTAACCCGGTCTTATGAAACCTTGATTGATAGAATTGCCCCCAGGTAAGGGTAGGATTACTTAATGAACCCGTTTGGAGGACCCTTGCCTAGAACAGTCAAGCTGTCTCCACACTCTGGACAAGGCTTTTCTTTGAATCAACCATGATCAAAGAACACAGTTGGTTTAACCTTAGTGGTCTATGTCTTTTTTTTTTTTATATATATATATTTTTTTATTTTATTTTTATTTTTATGAATTCATCGAAGAGAAACCATGGCCCAAAACCTTAGTCGAACAGGCTCAACATTTCTGCAAGCGCGATGAACGATAGGAACGGATCAAGGTTTCTCAATTTTGAATTCAAATTGAGAAATCTAAAAATTTTTGTTTTTTTTTTTTCATATATATATATATTTTTTTTTTTATTTTTAATGAACTCATCGAAGAGAAACCATGGCCCAAAACCTTAGTCGAACAGGCTCAACATTTCTGCAAGCGCGATGAACGATAGGAACGGATCAAGGTTTCTCAATTTTGAATCCAAATTGAGAAATCTAAATTTTTTTGTTTTTTTTTTTTTATATATATATATATTTTTTTTTTTGATTTTTAATGAACTCATCGAAGAGAAACCATGGCCCAAAACCTTAGTCGAACAGGCTCAACATTTCTGCAAGCGCGATGAACGATAGGAACGGATCAAGGTTTCTCAATTTTGAATCCAAATTGAGAAATCTAAATTTTTTTGTTTTTTTTTTTTTTATATATATATATATTTTTTTTTTGATTTTTAATGAACTCATCGAAGAGAAACCATGGCCCAAAACCTTAGTCGAACAGGCTCAACATTTCTGCAAGCGCGATGAACGATAGGAACGGATCAAGGTTTCTCAATTTTGAATCCAAAAATGACAAATCTGATTTTTTTTGTTTTTTTTTTTTTAAAAAAAAAATTTTTTTTGAAAAGAGAAAGAATGGAAATAAATTCAAAGAATTAGAAATTTCCAAACAAAAAATCTCATCTCATTTTTTTTTGCAGAATTCAACATAGGCCACCAATTATAAAGTAGCCAAGGAATCGAGAAAAGAAATATAAGCATAGAGCAAAATATATGATATGCAAATATTTCATTTCTAGCATCGTGTTCTCAAATAAACGAGTCCCACCGGGTGATGCCAGCTTGATGGACCGCGCTCCTGCTTGAGTTCCTACCGAGGTCGGCGGACGTGGGAGTCCGTCGGGTCCGACCCTTTCGTAACCGGGGGGCAGGGGCGTGCATCAACATTTCTTTTTTTGTGGGTGTGCCAGATTTTCTATTTTTACTTGGAATTGCAAGTGGTGATCCGGAGATCAACCTTCGCAAGTAAAAAGGAAATCAACTTCTTTCAAGTTTTCCATTGCACATATATTTAAGAAAAGAGACATTTTTCTTGGTTTGCCGTGAAAGGCGATTTTTTTTTTTTTGGCATTTATAGCCGATTTTGGCGTTTATAGCCGATTTTTGGCGTTTATAGCCGATTTTGGCATTTATAGCCGATTTACAATCCTTATCAACAATGAAAGACAAGAATTGTGATTTTTGTCTCTTTTGTAAAAATACAAACTACAATGAAAAGCAAGAAAAGGAGGATCTAACTTCTCAGGAGATTGTGGGGGACTCGTTTAGATTGACGGTCGCAAGCCATATGTGGGCTTCGCCATCATCCATGCAGATGAGAACAGAGGATGCTATTTGATTCGCTTGGCTTGGCTATAACCTCGGGTTTTTAGAGGACAAAGACCAAAAGGAGGTCCTATGTCCAATAAAAAGCCGAGTAGACGGGCTGAAAAGCCATATCTAAGCCATTGGAGGCAGGAGGAGAAGGCAAGGACCTTGGGGGGGGTACCCCCCAAGGGACTTTTGTCACCTTGTTGCGGTGGCCGGTGTAGAACTTCCGCAGAGTTTTCTCTCTTTTTTCTTTCTCTGGATTTCTGACTGCTGTCTGCTGATGTTCGTTGTGTGATTTTGATTCCTTTGGAGTGCTCTCCTATTTATAGGCTCTTGGTAGCCATTTAGGAGAGCTTATGGGCTTTTAATGTCATTAAGCCACATAATGGGAGGAGTTACAAAATTGAATTGTTTATTTTGTAACTCCTTTTTCTTGGCTTCTGATTGGCCGGAGGAGATTGAGGGCATTTAATCGCCTTTAATCGCCATGATGGGAGGAGTTTCATGGGTTAAATGCCATGAATCTCTTGACTTGTAACTCCCAAATGCTTGCTTCTGATTGGGCCGTCCAAAGAAATGGATTAATGACTGTAATAAAGCTAGTCAATTAATCGCATTAAGTGGTCGCCGAGCAGCTGAAGAGTCGCGGGCCGTGCCACGTCTTTTGGAATTCTTCTGTCGATGATCATCGATGGATCTTCATGTAGATCGACATCAGATGACCATGTAATTTCAGGTGTTTGTTGCCAATAGCAGGTCGGTGCCATCTGTCCTGTCGATTTCTCGATCGGTCGGGTGGAAAGCACACTTTTTTTGGTTGACCGGGTGGCGATCAATACTGTCTTCGATACTCTTGATGATTTACCCGTGTTTTGGACGGATGTCAGAGGACTTGGTGTCTCAAAAGCATGAATTTTGGAAAGTACCAGAGGCTGGGCTTCTCGAATCGCGAAAAAACGGTGAAAACCGGGGTTTCCGGGGCTTTCCCGGCGACCCCGGGGTCCATGGTCGCCGGCGACCCTGGCCCAGGGTCGCAGGGGCCTGCGACCTTGGGCCAGGGTCGCAGGGGCCTGCGACCCTGGCCCAGGGTCGCAGGGGTCTGCGACCCTGGGGGGGTTTTCCCCCTTTTTGGTCCCGTTTTGCGTCCGTTTTTGCTCTTTTTTGATTCTTTTTTCTTCTGTACTTTTCTTTGACATTTTGATCATTTATTGGCCTGATTTCTTTGTAGGAAACCTGATGAGAATCCTTGCATTTTATTTTGCAAAGTTTCCAATTTCCTGAGAAAGCCGAAGACTTTGTCGCGCAGAGTTGCCGATTTCCCGTCAGAAGCTGAAACTGGGTCAAACGATGTCGGAATGACCTGAAATTTGGTGTGAAGCCTGCTGAGCAATAAATAAGACCAACCATAGGCTTTTGTTTGAGTTTTGAAGCCGTTTGGGGTCCTATCACCTGTAGACTTGCTTTTTGTCGCGATGAAGATGTCGCGGTTTGATGTGCGGTCAACCGATGTCCGATTGACTTGAAATTTGACAGGGAACCTATTGGAGTCATTTTAAGATGATCCATAGGTTCTGTCTTGGAAATCATGGTCCCGGAGAGCTTTACCGCCGAGAGGCTTGATTTGGCTGTCGGAGAAGCGAAGTTAGGCCAAATGATCTTGAAATGGCTTGAAACTTCTTGTGTACTCCTCTTTTGGCTGTCTGGAAGAATCTTGCAGTTTTTTGTTTGATTCTGATAAGATTTTATTTTTGGAAGCAGCATTGCCTATTTATGGCAGGTTGCGACTTCATGTAGCTCTTTGGATCTTGGAAAGGCAAAGTGACATTTTTGGTGTCAACAAGGACTATCTGCAGATTAGTCGTGCATTTTATACACATCGTTGCTCTATCCCGGTTCCGCGGCCGGCCTCGCCTCCCACCTTGTGTGGCACAGGCTCTTGCTTTGCCATGTTTAGCTTTGCTTTGTCTTTGCTTACTCTTGTCATCATTTATGATAAAGAAAGGATGAGCTCAATGTGGATTTACTATTCATGATATTATAAGTACTCATGCTAGTTTGTATATTTGAAAAGAATATTCAGTCATGAGATGTTTTGAATTCAATAAATCATTTTAGTATTATTCTTTCAAAACTATATTTATTCCATGCTCATGCCTAAATTGATTACCTGCCAAACCGTCGTGTTTGACACTTGTTATTTTGGTGCCCAGGTGCAGGAGATGCTGCCTCTGAGGAGGAGCATTAGGAGGAGCCTGTTGAGCCACCCCCAGCTCGTGAGTGGCAGCCCGACGATGTCAACTAGACGTCGGGCGGGTTTATGAGATCATTTATTTTGTGTTGGGACCTTAGATATGAACTTTTGGATATGTTTTGGCCTCTGTTGACCTCTTCTCTGGGATGTAATTAACTTAACTTACTTTTGGTTAACTTGGAAACTTGAACTTTATTGGTAATGCCACACTTACATCCCTTCTTCTGATATTAAGTCTTGATGTTTATTTTACTCATGCAATTTGCTTGAAACATTATATTGTGATTGAATACGTTTTACTACACGCTTCCGCAAATTTGATCAAGTCAGTTAAATCCCCGTGTCTTGGGATCCTCACCGCGGGAACCTATGGAAAAACATAACTATTTATTAATGACAATTTTTAATCGTCGCGGGCCCGGGTCTAAATCTCGGTCCGGGGTCGCGACATTGTTGGATGGAATTTGGATTGGGAATTAGGATTGAAAGCTCAGAAGAAAGGGAAAAATGGAAAAAGAAAATAGGAATCTGGGCGTGACAGCAGCCCATTCCAAAGGCTGGTCTCACTAGAGCAAGACTGAGCGAGCCCACCTTCTGGAGTGGCTCGCTCAAGCGGGCTTGGTGCTGCCCATTTGTGGGTTTTGGCCACTTTTGCCCTCTTTTTCCTATCTTGTGGACTCTTGAAGATCTATTCTTCTTGCATGGGATTTTTGAATGGGAATGTGCACTTGAATACGAAAAATCGAGGGAGCACACAGAAGAAATTTATATTCTTATTTACCCGAGGAAATCTATTGAATCTTATTTAAGCCTCATTGTGCACTCGGGGTTTCCAAATGCCGAATAACTTCAGAGGCATCAAGTATATTCTTGTAAAACGACATTTGAACTTTGACTGCGCATTGAGATGACCCGGGGTAAGCCATTCCAACCCAATTAATTATCTCATTCCAAATTCGAAAATTGTATATGTTGTTTTGCATAAATTAGCTTTTCAGATATGCTTTGTGTGGTTCGTTTATTATAAAAATTTCGGTAAGACTATGGTTTGTTTTGTCTCAAACTTTTGGTAAGACTACTCGTCTGTTTCGTCTTCGTGTGTACGATTATGTTTTATGTAGAGTAGTTCTTTTATCGATTTGAATTACGTTTGTTTGGTTCGATTTATGTTTTGTTCGGATTTTCATTTCGTCGGCACCACTCAGATCGGGTCACTTTGTCGAGCTGATCACCCGGCTTAGGATCCTCAAATATTTTGCCAACTGCAGCTTGGATACTTTGTGTGTGTGATATCCATTCTGCGGCGGATCTTTGTGTGTTACCCACCTATGTTGGGCCATTTTGTGTGTTCCGTCCATTTTATATAGTACCGGTCATTGTGCGTGCTCTTGTTATTTTGGTAATCAGAGAATATAACTAAATGTGGATTGCCATTGTTTTATTCGTATGACCATGACTTTTAAATATGGATACAAATTGTAAGACCCCAACCCGAGAGACCTCGATTAGAGTTAATTAAGTTGTGCTTTAGTTTTAAGTGTGTTTAACGGGTTTTGGTTAAGTTTGGGATTAGAATAGCTTCTATAATAGCTTTGGGGAATTTTGAGAGCCTTTTTTATTTATGGGATCCTTTGAGGGTTCTTACTACGAATTTACATGAGCTTGGGGGTTTATTCAGGATTTCCTAAATTGTGTTTTTAACCCCATTTGCTTATCTTGTTAATCCCTATAACTTTCATGTTCACATTGTTTCCGTCCGAGAACCCTAAACCCGACTTTTCACAATTTGAGGGCAAAACTGTCTTTTTACCCAAAATCTGGACACTAATTTCAATGTCACCAAAACGTGCAAAATTTATACTTTTTGGAAACTAGAAATTTCGCCGATCAACTTTGTCTTCTTCGTCGAATTCGTTTGAAGCCCCGAAAGCCATGTTTTTAGCCCGACAAGTCTTTTAAGTTGTGGGCCCCATCCCCACTTGCTATATAAGGAGAGCCATCTTCCCATTCTTCCTTTCCTTGCTACCTTTCTTGTGAAAGAGACCCTTGTTCCAGCCCTAGGGTTTTCTCTTGCATTCTTCTTGCTTCTTCATCTTCAATCCACCACCAAGCTATTGCTAATGGAAAAATGGAGGCCACAATATTCTTCCTCATCTTGAAGGCTCACCATTGATGCCACTTGTAAAGATTTCCACCCACTTTAGAGCAATCTTTGAGCTAGTTTTGGCTATTTGAAATATTTCCAAGTAAGTAATCCTCCCAATCTTCTAGATTCATATTCTCCTAGCCCTAGAGAGACTTAATCTTGGCTATTGCAACCTTTCCCTTTCTATTGTTTGGTTTTGATGGTTTTAGGGTTTGGATTTGGGGGTTTTGTGTAGGTTGGGTGTGTTAGCTTGGAGAGGTGAAATGTGGCTTGATTTTCTTAGCATTGGACCTAAGGCAAGTGGATGAATGGGTTGATTTCATGATTTCTTGCTTATAAAATTTGGAACTCTTACTAATTGCTTTCACCTATTTTGTTTTATGAGTGTTAATGATTTTGGGAATATGCCTACCGATAGGGTAATCTCTATTAAATGTCTTCTTGAAAACATATGCATTATTGTCTTGTTAAAGAGATCATTTATGATCATTTATGGGTTTTCATTAATGGAGTTTGCCTTGCATTGAATGAAGTGGAAATGATTGAGGAGTTAATGTTTTGATGGGGTGGTTGTTGGGGGAAGTGAATGATGGATTGAATGGGGTTTAAAGGAGGTTTTGAGACCCTCAAATGTATGTATAAAAGGATGCCCAAAAAAGGATGAAAGGAGGAGAAGAAGAAGAACCGAGCTGTACACAGAAAATAGGTTTCTAGACAATTCACTCGAGCGACCTTGACACATCGCTCGAGCGAACCCATCACAGAACCTCGTCGGCTCGAGCGAACCCCAAACAGAGAGCAGTTCGCCCGAGCGAACTTCCCAGTTCGCTCGAGCGAACTGCCTGTTATGCCCGGGTCAATACTTGTAGACTTGAAACATTGTTGTTAGGCTTGGGGAGGTATTTTTTGGAGCCCCAATGCAATGTAAGGACTTGTAGGGCGTCGTATGAAGTCCGAAGGAGGGAGAAACCCCATTATGGAGATTCTTTGAGGATTTTCTAGGTTGTTCAATGTATATAAGGACCCGGGATATCCCTAATTCTTAAAGAGTACCAATTTATATCATAACCGACAAACGGAGCCCTATTCACATTGGCCCAATCTTGAAACCTCAATGTCTAGCCCGGGAATGTATGAGGATCCACTCGTATTTGATTTTTAACTAAACTTTTACTCATGGATTTCAAACCCATGATATGTGAGTATACTTGTCCCGAGAGCATTGTTTTAGCATATTGCTAATCTGTTTAGACCCGTCCCGATATTAATGCGTTTTGTACCTATGGGTACCCCGCCCCGTTATGTGTATTCAATTGTTTCGATTTTTCGCATGTTACCTATGAGTCGGCACTACTAAGCTTGGATAACCTTATCGGTTTGATCCACCGGTTTGGAGATCCCCCTTCTGTTTTACCAGCTGCAGCATGGTTCCCGCCTCGCCCCGATATATTCAGTTCGCTACCATGGTCCCGCAGAGTATTATATGTATTTATTGTATAAAATCGTTGACTCTCCTCACCTCGTGTGACTGAGGTCAACGTCGTTGATTCTCCTCACCTTGTGTGACTGAGGTCAATGTCCCGATGTGCTCTCATCACTTTTGTGAGAGAGGATTTAGCTTTGTGTGGTTGCCATCTTGTTAGTTTCCAAATCTTTGTTACCTTACATGTTTTATTGCATATGTATTTCTTTTCAATGATGTATTCTTCCTTTATGAAATTCATTATTTATCCAGGTCCCATTATATTTCTAATGCATCATTGTTTTAAATTATTGCTATGTCTTTTCATCCACCTGCCAGACCGTCGTGTCTGATCCATTTATTTTGGTACTCAGGACCCGAACCCATTGCCATTGAGGAGGAGCCTGAGGAGGTGGTTGGTGAACCACAACGGGTGATCGAGTGGCAAGCGGACGATGTCGTGTAGACATTCGATCTAGCTTTGAGAACGACACATTTTGGGTTATGTTTATCATCTTTTGGTTTTATTCTAATTAGATGTATTGGCCTTTGTTGGCCTTTATTTTGGGGAAATCCATAGAACTGATCTTTCTATAGACTTTAACTTTACCTCTTGGAATTATGTTAATGAACATTGCTCATTCTGATATCTAGTCATATATATTATGAATCAGTCTTGTCTAAGGCATAGAATGGCTGGCACTAATATGATTTACTACACGCTTCCGCATATTTCGAATGTGAATTGATATGTCTATGTGTAAATGATTGGGATGTGTGATCCTCACCGCGGAACCCTGTGGGAAATCACGTGCACGGATAAATGTATTTTTCAATTCCGTGTGCGGATTAGCCAACCAAGAGATGCACGTGGCGCGGCATCAACAGGTCCCGATCCCGGATTTGGTTCCCTAACCCGGTCCGGGGTCGCGACAGGACTGGTATCAGAGCGGGACATGTTTCAGGCAATTAAAAGAAACTAGAAATCATAAGGACGTGGCGAGGATTAGTTAGACTCTCGTTAGAATAGAATCGTGTGAGCAATGTGTGACAACCCTATGTTTAAATTTATATGTGCTAACAAATTGTTTTGCAGCATTATGCCACCTCGCAAACGAGCAGCAAACAATAACCACGTTGCTAGTAACAGTGAGAATATAGGGCCTATTGCGGAGGATACACAGGATAACAATATGCACAACCAATTTGAACAGATGATGCAAGCCATGTTAGACCAGCAACGTCAAGCCAATGAGAATCAGGCAAGGTTACAGGCTCAAGCACATGAGACATAGACCAGATGGCCAAGAAGGATGAATATCATGCAAGGGAAATGGCTCGAATGCATGCACAGTTATTGGGTGTATTAGAAAGGAGGCCCGAAACAGATTCCAGCTGCCCCACCGAGTGTGGTCAACAATAGGGTAAATGACCCAATGTGTTGTATGAACGGTTCAGGAAGAGAGGCCCGAAGGAGTTCATGGGGACAGAGGATCCAATGACAGCAGATGACTGGCTTGAGCATACAGAGAACATCTTTGAGATCTTCACGTGTACGGGCATAGAACGAGTGCAACTTGCAACTTCTATGTTCACGGGCTTAGCAGATATATGGTGGAAGACCATTAAGGCAGAGTACTGGGCAATGGCTGATGCAGAAGCTTGGGCTAACTTCAAGAGGCCGTTTGGAGAGAAATATGTACCTGCACATGTCAAGAGGCAGAAGGCAGCAGAATTTCAGCAACTTGTGCAAAGGAATATGGCAGTTCTCGAATACTTAAACCAAGTTCAAGAGACTGTCAAGGTATACACCAGAATTAGTGGACACCGTGGAAAAGAAGATAACTAAATTCCTTGAGGGACTTCACCCACTCATTGAGAGAGATGCTACCAGGGTTGTACCACCTGTCACCTTCGAAGAAGCTGTCAAAAGGGCATACAAGTTTGAAAACTTTCATAACAAGATCATCAAGAATCAAGGAAGAAGCCAAAGTCAGCAGCAAAACTATCAGCAGAGGAACAATCAGAACAAAAGGCCAAGGCAAGAGCAGAATACGCAGAATCCAGTGGTTTGTATCCACTGTGGGAAAAACCATGAGAGTACCAATTACTGTTTTGTTATGGGAGCATGCTTTAGATGTGGTTCTATGAACCACCAAATGAAGGATTTCCCAAGGCCAGATAGATATAATCGACAGCAGCAGGCAGCGCAGCGCCAGGCACCACCTCAGAATGCATTAGTGGTCCAAAATCAGGCTAGGCCACTGCAGCAACAGGCACCTCAGCAATAGTTCAGACCACAACACCAACAGGCCCGTCAGCAAGGACAGAATCAAAATCAGAATCAGCGTCCTCAGCAGTAGAATAGGAATGCACAGCAGGGTAGGCAACAGCAAGGACAAAACATGCCACAACAGAGGGCACAGCTCTATGCTGTCAATAGAGCTGATGCAGAGGCGGAAGGCAATGTAGTGGAAGGTACACTTCTCGTCTGTGGTTTTGATGCTAGGGTTTTGTTTGACCCTGGCTCTACTCACTCATTCCTGTCTCCAAAATTTGCTGAGTTGATTGATATGCATGCTAGAGAATTGGGTTTTATTTTGACTGTGACTACCCCTTTAGGTAAGGAAGTTATATGTAGGACCTTTTATTCTAGTTGTCCAGTCAGAATAGGGGAAGTAGTGTTGCCAGCAGATCTTATTTTATTGGAGATGTCAGACTTTGATGTGATTCTAGGGATGGATTGGTTAGCAGGATACCATGCTACCATAAATTGTTTCCATAAAACCCTAACTTTTAAGTTAGAGGAGACCCAAGCAGGGGTGTTGTTTCAGGGAGAGATGAGTAGTCTTAGTGCAGGGTTTATTATAGCGTTGAAGGCTAATAGACTTCTAAGAAGTGGTTGTGAGGCCTATTTGGTGTTTATCACGGAGGATAAACAGTCCCAAGGGGTGGAGGAGATCCCAATTGTTTGCGAGTTTTCGGATGTTTTCCCGGAAGAGATACCAGGATTGCCACCCATTAGAGAGATGGACTTCACTATTGAGTTGTTACTGTAAGATCCCGACCCCAATCCTTTTGTTTAGCTTTGATTTAATCATGGTTTAACTTGTTAAGCGAGATTTGATTTAGTTTGACCGTGTATTTGAGTTTGACCGGATTTTTCCTAACCTTGGAGATTTTGAGACCGTTGACTTTGGTTTGACCCGGTTTATTCGATATGTATTTTTTTTATGAGAAATTTCTTTTCATTTCTAAAAATTCTGGATTTAACATATTTTGACTCATTTGATGAAGTTTAACAACTTTCATGTTTTGATCATTTGATTGATACTCAGAAATCACGTTTTTCGAGGAAAAAGGGGCAAAAATGACATTTTCACTAAATCTGTCCATGAATTTCGAAAATTTCAGAAATTAGGGAAAATATACTTTTTGGAAAGTAGAAATTTCGTCGATCGTTTTTGTCTTCTTCGTCGTTTTCATTCGGGACCCGCAAACCTTAGTTTTAGCTTTGGTAAGCTTGGGGCCCATGGGGCCCAGCCCAATTGTTCTATAAAACCCCAATGGGTTCTCTCCTCTTCTCCCATTCTTCATTTCCTGCAACAAGAGAGGGGTTAGGGTTTCTCCCAGCCCCCTTCTCTCTCCTCATGCATCTCTTGTTCCTTGATGCTAAAGGGAGATTTGATCTTCCCATCTTCTTCTTCTCCACTCAAGCTTTCCAAGGGAACCATTTTCAAGGATTTTGAGCTAGGAGAGACCCCTCATCCAAGCCTTTCTTCTTTGTTTGAGCTTCAAAAAGGTTAGCAATGGTTTCCTTCCATGAGATTCTTGTTTTTTCAAACCATTTTGAAGGGTTTTGTCATTTATGCTATGGGTTTTCATGGAGGTTTACAATGGATTGGATTTTAGGGTTTTTCCATGAGCTATTTGGGGGTTTTGTGATTTTGGGAGCTTGAGACCCTAGAGCTTGGTTTGGAGAGCATCTTAGCCTTCATTGAGGCTTGAGGCAAGTGAATTTTACAATTAATATGATGTTTTGTGTTCTTGTTTAAGCTTCATGGTTTTTCTTCCTTATTTTGTTCAATTTTTCATGGTTTATGGATTGGCATTGAATGAATGAAGCAAGGTTATATTAATTTTCACTTATGTTGCTATTGTACAATGAGTAGGGAATTTGGTTTTCACTTTAGTCTTCTTTGTGCTAAGTAGGGGTGTCCAATGAAAGGGAGTAAGCTTTGCCTTAAAAAGTTTTATGTTTGGGCCAATTAGGATGTTTTGTGGATGGTTTGATGAGTTTGAAGAGGTCAAGAAAGGGCTCAATTGATGTTGGAAAATTGTATGAAAGATTGGGAATGAAGAAGGATCAAAAGGATGGAAAAAAAAGGGGAGAAAACCCTCCCTGCACGGGCTGGACAGAAGCCCAGCTCGCTATAGCGAGCTTGGGCTCGCTATAGCGAGCCAGGCTTCTGGAATGGGCAGTTTTTGGCCCAATTCCTGGGCTGTTTAAGGCCTGTTTTGAGGCCTGTTTTCAGCCTGTTTAAGGCCCTGTTCCAGCTTGTTTTTAGGCCAATTCCCAACCTGTTTTTGGGCCATTTCAAGACCTGATGTTGGGTCAGTTTAGGGCCTGTTAGTGGGCTGTTTTAGAATTTGGTTGGTGGGCCTGTTTTATAGTTAGTTTGGATTGGTTTTAAAACTTGTTCCTTGGGTCATTTTTAAGATCAGTTGTGGGCTGTTTTTGAGACTGTTTTGTGGGCCTGTTCAAGGCCAGTTTTGGGCGGTTTTAAAAACTGGTTATTGGGCCTCTCAAAGTTTTGTTTTGGGCTGCCTTAAAATCAGTTTTGTGGGCTCGGTTAAAGTTCAGTTTTGGGTTGTTTTAAAAATATGTTTTGTGGGCCAATCAATGTCTAGCTTTGGGCTGTTTTTGAAATGTGTTTTGTGGGCCAATCAAGCTTAGTGTTTTGGACTGTTTTAATAATGG
>WHSA01000717.1:0-48086 GCA_012931725.1 Litsea cubeba | reverse complement strand
GCGCCTTTAGGGAGACCGTTGATCTTTTCCGACGAGGCCTTCATGGCCTATGCTGGAGTCATTCCTCCCACAAACCATACCTTCGTTGTGACGAATGGTGAGATTGGTTTTCTTGAAGGAGCTGAGCGCTATTACCGGATTGCCCATCCTCGGCAAACTCTATGAGGAGTTTATGCCGATTGACACGTCCTCGAGGGGCAGTCTGAGGAGGTTCAGGCTTTTATTACTTTCAGCTCGTCGCCTTCTATGATTTTTTGAAGGAGAAGGGGGGTTTGAAAGTTAGATCCAGCAGTTGGAAGAGTTTTAGCTCTTCATTCCCCAACTTTTTTGATAGCAGGGAGTCTTCTGATAGCGTGACCCAAGAAGCCGGAGCTCAGGATCCAAGTTCAAAGAAGATCTTGGCCATGCAAGAGACTTGAGAGATTTCTGTGCAAGTACAAACGCCATATGTCATGACATTGCACTGCGGAGAGATCTCGCGTTTACCTCACTTATTGGCTTGGTGAGGCTGTTTTTGCTGGAGGAATGGAACGCACATCAGGCCGCATTGTATTTTTCATTTGGCTTGTCAGATGGCGTTTGGAGAGCAGCTTGCTTTGGTGCCAGCTCTTACTTTATCCTACTTGTTACCGAACTGCAGTGCTGCTTTTTTGGTTCGGCTTGGGCTTCCCATGAATAGGGTATTTTCAGCCCATATCTTTTATTCGTGGTATGTATACCATTGTCCTGGCTTCCATCGGCTGGGTACTGCACAGGATGATGATCCTCTGATGATTCGACTGGCTAAGGGCAAAGCCGTGTCGAATCACTTTTGTTTGCCCGCATGAGGATCCGACGGTTCAGGGACGTCGAGATGGGGTCTTCAGTGAAGCTTTCTCCGGAGTTGCGGAAGAAGACTTTTGATTTTGGTGCCTCCCGAGACTCTACCGGGCGGGTCGGGAAGGCATTATTCCTTGACAAATGCAGAGAAGAGTGGCTTTTCAGCATACGTGTCGGCACGACGGTGTACCGCAGACATCTTTTCGTCGACATCCAGCCGTATGTACCTTCTCGCTTTGCTTTGCAGCTGGGCTTTTCTCAAGGCGTTGTTGAGCGCCTTCAAGCATGGTGAAGCGCTTTGGAGCTTACAGGACGGGAGAAATGCATGGGCTTTCTATAGTGCTGAAGACACTACAGCCATGATTCTTATCCTGTGTTGCTGACTTCCCGGACTGCCGTTTTGCGAAGGGTTCGCGGAGAGCTTTTCCGGCATATTGGGGGCTTTCCAAGAAGGAGCTTGATGTGAAGCTGGCATCTGGAAAGGGCCTTGGAAAGTCGGATGGCATCCGGCGAGAGGAAGTTTGGGCCTTCCTTTCTGAGAGAAGCACAAGATAGGCTTTTCGGTGACCAGGGCGTCATTGTTCTGAAGCTGTTCGAGAATACCTGATGAGGCTTTGAGCAGCTAGAACAGGAGGAGCCGAACTGGCGCTTGGATGCAAGCGGCACAGAGGCAAGCTTCCGTGGTCTACTGGCAAGAGCGGACCATCCAGTGAGGAGTCAAGTGGGAAACCTGACTCTGACAGCGGGGCAGGTTCTTCTAAGAAGCGAACCCGCCGGAGTAGAGGGGGAGGAGTCATCATCGCAGCAGGGGCAGCATGAGGACTCTCCTGACTTGGAAGTTCCTCTTACTATCAATGAGGATTGCCAGTGGATGCTGACGAGCCTCCAGAGAGAGAAGCTGAGAAGAAGAGACCGTCGGTGAAGGTATATTCTTCCTTTTTCCTTTCCATTTTCCATTTCTTTTATGGGATTTTTTCCATGTTATGATTTGCTTCTTGTTTCTGCTTTTCTTTTCTTCTCTTTTTTTTTTAGCAGGGAAGACTTGATGATGCCTGAGGTTCCGGTCGATGAGGTGGTGACGGATCCTGTCGAGGCACCTGAAGAAGAACCGAGGGGCCTGGAGTGATTACAGAGTCTCCAATTGTAGACTTCTTTTTTTTTTTTGTCTTTGTGACTTGGTTTGCTAACATTTTTTGTTTCAGCTGACGTGCCACAGGGTTCTGATGACTTTTGAACCATCGTAGGGACGCAAAATGTTGATGATGCTTCTGATGAGTTCAATGGAGGAAGAAAGTGTTCCGCCAGTCGTCGAAGAAGGTATTTTGTAGTTATAACTCTGATAATGATTTCAAACAAGGTCATAATTCATACCTTTGTTTGTTTCCTTTGCAGGTTTGAAGTGGCAGAGGAGGATCCGTCGTTTCAGAGCAAGGGATGCCAGAGGTTAATCCAGAGGTAGAGACTCCTGGGACCAGTTCTGCAATGTTGAGGAGATTCCGCGCGCTGAGATTCCTTCCCGAGCAGGAGCAACTTCAACTGGAAAGAGTTCTTTTGGTTACTCTTTCAACAGATGATGACATGAGCAGTCCGACCAACGGAGTTGGGCGATCTTCAGCTGGGCCATCTCTTCTTTTTGCAAAGAAGGTGGTGGTGCGAGTTTCTGAGCTCTTGGATTGAGACTCTCTTTTCTGGGCACTTGGAAGCCGGATTTTAGCATGAATCCAGCATGTGCGTGAGATTCTCGGTGATGCTGAGAAGCTGGTCTAGATGTCACATATGCCAGGGCGATCGTTAATAGGATCATTGAAGCTGGTTGACAAGTGGTTTGAGACCATGGGTTTCCTGACGATCAGTTCTTCAAGGAGATGTTCTTGGACCCTGCGGATAAGGCTCATCTGACCTGGATGAGGCTACAGAAAGCAAGAAGCAGGCAGTCCCGAGAGAGGAACTTAGAAGAGATACCCATCATTAGGCTGACACATGACCTTAACATCCCTTGATAGGGAGGTCGATGAGGCCAGGAAACGTCTTTGAGCATCTGCAGGCACAAGTCGCTGCCAAGTGGACTGAATAACAGAGGCTCGTGAAAGGGAGACTGCTCTGATTCATCGAGTTGCGGATGCCAATCGAGTTTCTCAAAAGGAAGTCTGATGAGGACAAACAATGGAAAACCGCTCGAGGGAAGCTTCCCAGTGCAGAAGAAGGGTTACAGCCCACCCCAGCATCTCATGGCAGGTTCCTGAAGAAGCGTGCCTTGGAATCCTTGACGGATGAGGCCAAAAGCTTGCTTAAGGAGCTGAACTCTTGGCTGGAGACCATTTTTGATTGAGTTCCTGTATTATTTTTTTTACAGAAACCATCCTTCTCTCTTTTTTTTTTTGTACCACTTGCATTTTTTTTGGTACTTTTTTTTTGTAGTGCTTGTGAACACTTTTTTTTGGTACCTTGATAAAAGTAATTGCTAAATGGGATTTGATCAAAAGGTTGTCATTTTGTGAAAATCTTTTGTCAAGTAATTGTTTTGGCATGAAAGCCAGGTTTTTGTTTGTGGCATGGAAGCCAATTTTGGCATGAGAGCCAGCTTTTCTTGTGGCATTGATAGCCGAGTTTTTTTTTTTTTTGGTGGCTCTATAGCAGTTTTGGTGGCATTGATAGCCGAATTGTTTTGGTGGCATTGATAGCCGGTTTGTTTTGTGGCATCTATAGCCGGTTTTTGGTGGCATTGATAGCCTGTTTGTTTTGGTGGCATTGATAGCCGTTTTTTTTTTTTTGAATCAAGTTTTTTTGTTTGTGGCATTGATAGCCAGTTTTGTTTTGGTGGCATTGATAGCCGGTTTGTGGCATTTATAGCCTGTTTTAATGGCATTTATAGCCGGTTTGGTTTTCAAAAAATGCAAGTATCGACTAAAAGTCGCCCCTCCCTGCTGAATGTTCTTGCAAGTATCGATGGAATGTCGCATCCTTGCTCATTCGGTTGCGAGTATCGATGGAATGTCGCATCCTCGCGGATTTGGGTGCAAGTATGATGGAATGTCGCATCCTCGCGGATTTGAGTGCAAGTATCGATGGAATGTCGCATCCTTGCTTTTCAAAAATTTTGGTTTTGCGGGTACTGACTTGATGTCATTTTCCCACGATTTTTGAAATTTGTGGTTTTCTCGAACCTTTGGGTTATGGATATCAACTGAAATGTTGCGTCTCCACAGTTTTTTTAGGTTTTTTCGAACCTTTGAAATTTGGGTTGTGGATATCAACTGAAATGTTGCATCTCCACAGTTTTGGATTTTTGCAAGTACCGACGAAAATGTCGCTTCCCTGCGATTTTGGAAGTGTCGAACGTGGTTCGTTTGCTTCCGATTTGTGCGAGTATCGACTAAGCGTCGCTTCCTCGCGGTTTTTTGAAAAACCATTTTTTTGTTTAAAGACACGAGGGTCATAAGTTTTGATCTAAAACCATTTTGGCGGTAAAAGGCAGGGTGGACTAGGGTGGAAATCCCTGAATTCGGATTTTGTTTCAAACCATGAATTTTGGGTTCAAGGGTTGAAAATTTTGGTCAAGTTAGGGAAAGGTTCCTAAACTTGGATATATTTTTTTTTTGAACAATGAAACGATGAAAGTAAGCATCGTTTTAGATTTCTAGAAATTTCAACATTTGATATGAAAATTCTAAAATAGATGGTGGGTTTAGCGAGCGTGTACCTGGAAACCGGTTTTGGCCATACAGGCATTGCTCTTACCCAGTTGGGTAAGTCTTCAAGGGTAGTACCGCTTTAAGAACTTGCCGTTGATGGGCAGCATACATCTGTCACCTTCCATGTTTAGGAGTGCGTATGCGCCGTTGGAGAAAACCTTGTCGATGACGTAGGGTCCCTCCCATTTTGGCTCAAATTTTCCTTTGGACTTGTGAGCGAAGACCATTGGTCTTTTTACCGCAAGAACCAAGTCACTCTTTTTGTAGGCGCGTTGCCTGACCTTTTTTATCGAAAGATCCTGCCATACGTGCTTGGTAAAGTTCAATGCTTTGTTGAGCTTCGAGCCGTTTCTCATCGAGATTGTCCAGCTCATGGAGTCGCAATTTGACATTGCTTTCTTGAGTCATGTCATTTTGCAAAGGATACCCTCAAGGAAGGAATTTGTACTTCCAAGGGCACGACAGCTTCGCATCCATAGACCAAGGAGAATGGTGTGCTATGGGTTGGTCCTCGAACGGTGGTTCGATAGGCCCACAAAGCTTCGGACATTTTGTCGCTCCAGTCTCTTTTGTGACTAGAGACCATTTTTTTTAGGATTTTGCAGAGTGTCTTGTTGAAAGCTTCTGCTAACCCGTTTGCTGCCGGATTGTATGGAGTCGAAGGACAGCTTTGGATTTTGTATTTGTCGCAGAACCTGTAAAATCGATGATCCCGGAACTGTGGTCCGTTATCATGGACGAATTTTTTTGGGTTATGCCGAAACGACAAATGATGTTGGTGCGTAGGAACTGAAGGACTGATGAGGTCTTCATTTCGTTAAACGCAAATGCTTCTGACCACTTGGAGAAGTAATCCGTAGCGGCGAAGATGAAGCGATGACCTTTGCTTGAAGGGGGAGAAATAGACCTATAATGTCCATACTCCAGGCTTCGAAAGGCCATGAGATCGCTGTAGGATACAGCCATTCTGGAGGCATGTGAATGTAATCTCCATGAACTTGGCATTGTTGGCAGCGCTTAGCAAATTGCATTGCGTCAGCTACCATGGTAGGCCAGTAATATCCTAACCTTTTTATCTGATCATAGAGCTTAGGTCCAGCCTGATGAGCTCCACAAAGACCAGCATGAACTTCTTTGAGTGTTTCTTCAGCCTCTTGTTGTGACAAGCAGCGTAGAAGTACTCCGTTGAAGGATTTCCTGTAAAGGATTTTTGAAGGAATATCCAAATAGAAGCTTGGGGTTCGCCTTTGGATGCTTACCCCGTTTTTTTTGGATCTTCAGGTAGGATTCCGAACATAATGTAATCAATGAACGGATCCCTCCAGTCGCCGATTGAAGTTTGAAGGATTGAAATCCGACTTCCGACCATTTGGTGGCATTCAGCAACTGCTTGGTGTGTGTTAAGAGGAGGAAGGATTCTCCTTTCGCACACTGTGATTTGCATGTTTTCCCCTTCCTGGATTGCCATGGATGCGGCAAGTCCGGCTAGGGCATCTGCACGTATGTTTTCACCTCTACGAATGTGGGTGATGTGACAGATGTCAAACTTTTGCAGAAGTGACTGTGCCTTGTTGTAGTAGGGAAACAAATCTGGCTTCCTGACTTCAAATTTCTGATTCATCTGCTTGACGATCAGTTGAGAGTCTCCAAAGACTTCCAGCATGGTGATACCGGATTCGATGGCGAGTTCCAATCCTAAGATCAGAGCTTGATATTCAGCTGCATTGTTTGTGCATGGTTCCAGTAGCGAGAAAGCGTGTGGAATCATGTATTTATCGGGGCTAACAAAAAGGATGCCAACTCCCGAGATCAGCTGTCTTTTTTCATTTGTCCTGGTTGCACCGTCAAAGTACATGTCCCAGGAGGCACTTTGTGAGAAAGTCTCCACATTGTAGACTGGCTCGTCTGGGAGATCATCTCTGAGTGGAGAATCTTTAGGCAATGGATGCTCTGCGAGGAAGTCCGCTAGAGCTTGCCCTTTGATTGCTTTTTGTGGTACATACCTAATATCAAATTGTGACAGAAGGATGGACCATTTTGCCAGTCGAGCATTGAGAGAACCTGCCTTTGTGACAAGGACCTTCAAGAGGTTGACCCTCGAGACCAGGTAGACTGTATTGGAAAGCAAGTAGTGACGCAGCTTTTGTACGGCGAACATCACTGCAAGACATTCTTTTTCGACTGGAGAGTAGCGATGCTCTGCACCTACTAGCATGCGGCTGAGGTAATATAGAGCAGCTTCTTTCCTTGATCATTTTCTTGCGCAAGCAGAGCTCCCAGAGAGTGATCAAGGGCTCTTGTGTACAAGATGAATGGTTTTCCAGTGGTAGGAGCAGCTAACACTGGAGGTTTTGTCAGGTATGACTTGATGTCTTGGAAAGCAGCTTCACAGTCAGCATCCCAGGCAAAGTTTACACCCTTTTTCATCAACCGGGAGAACGGACGGCATTTCCCCGAGAGATTGGAGATGAACCGTCTGATGTAGGCCAATCTCCCTTGAAGCCCTTTGAGTTCTCTCAAGGTTCTTGGAGAGGGCATTTCTAGAATGGCTTTGACTTTTATGGGGTCAAGCTCTATTCCAGCTTTCCGAACTAAGAATCCGAGGAACTTACCCGACGAGACGCCGAAGAAGCATTTCAATGGATTCATTCGCAGTTTGTGTTTGCGAAGCCGGAGGAAGACTTCTCGAAGGTTTTCGAGATGATCTTCTTTTCTTTTGCTTTTGACGGCGAGGTCATCAACGTAACATTCAACCGTCTTGTGCTGCATATCTTGGAATATTTTCATCATAGCCCTCTGATATGTGGCACCAGCATTCTTCAGACCAAATGGCATGACAGTGTAACAATACACGCCAAATGGGGTTCGAAAGGATGTATGTTTTTCATCCTCAGGATGCATCTTTATCTGATTGTAGCCAGAGAAACCATCCATGAATGTCATTCGCTCGAATCCACAGGTATTATCAATCATTACCTCTGGTATGGGGAGCGGAAATTCATCTTTTGGGCATGCGCCATTCAGGTCTCTATAATCAATACAGACCCTGATCTGCCCATTTTTCTTTGTCACGGGGACAATGTTGGCCAACCATTCAGGATGTTGTTCCTCACGGATGAAGCCGACGCTTTTGAGTTTTTGAACTTCTTGTTCAATTTTATCCATCACATCTGGACGGAATCTTCTTTGGCCTTGCTTGATAGGCTTGATGTCTTCTTGAAGATTGAGTTTGTGAACTGCTATTTTGGGGTCTAAGCCTGGCATTTCAGCGTAAGACCATGCAAAGCAATCAACGAACTCATGAAGAAAGGCGATATACTCGGGTAACTCATCATCCTTTATATTCTTGCTTATGAATACAGGACGTGGGTTATCTGGTGTTCCCAAGTCTATCTTTTGAACAGGATCTTCTGTTGGAAGGTTCGAAGGTGGTTCCTCCACAATATTTTCGGAGGCTTCCAGCTCAACGAAACCTTCTGGGGTTTCAAGGCATTTCCAGACCAAGGTTTTGTTCCTTTCCACGGGTCTTCTTGATCGGTAATTTTCCCAAGGCTTGCTATGAGATGATCCCAATCGCCTGTTGAAACCGAGTCGAAGTAGGCTACTTCTTTTGGAGATGAGGGTTCTTCTGGGTCAGAAGTCCACACGTCTGTGCCATCGGACAACTCCTCTTCATTTTCGGAGAAATCGTGCCAATTGGATGAGCTTCCTGGATCTTTGTCAGGTGACTCATCAAAGAGATATCCAGGGAGATCGATGTCTTCATGGATTTGAGATGTTGAGGCTTGGTCAGTATATTGACTTTTAAGCCTTTGTGTCAACTGTCTCAAGGGAGTGTCAGGATCATACCCTAACCCATGTGAAGACTTTTCTACATAGCCGTAGAGTCTCCAATCTTCCAGCTGGCTTTTGGTCAAGACGGGCCCCAATGGCGTGAGAATACCGCGTCCTTCTCCCAAACCGACTGGGTTTTGAGCGTCATAGCCCATTTTCTTCATAATAGATTGTGCCACAGAACTATATAAGGATAGTTGAGGCGCACCTTTATTTTGGAAAGGTTCAAATATGGAGTTTGATGAAGAAGCATCCGATCTATGGAAGAAGATCGGCTTTTCCTTTGCTGAAGTTGCTGGAACAACGAAGGAAGCTGACGTAGGATCTTCTATGTCAGAAGTTGTCTCCATTGGAGTAAGAGCAGGCTGAAACTTGCTGAGTGTCAGCTTGGCTTGACGATGTGTCATCATTCTGGCTCTGAATCCGAGTCCGTGTCTTGCATGATAGACACGAAAGAGACAACAAATTTGCCCCCAGGCTTTTGTTTTGCCTTCTTCACTTTAGTTGTGATGACCAAAGGCTTTGAAGATTTGAGGGAGATGATGAAGGGAGTTTGCATGCTCTCTTCAGATTTACCGGATGGTTTGTTTTCTTCCGGTGATTGTTGAGGAGCTTTGCCTTTATCTTTCTGGAGATTTTCGGCAAAGGATGCTGTATGCTTCTCCTCTTCTTCTTTTTCACCTTCATACATCTGTGAGTCTGCGAAGTGGACTTCTTTACCTTTGAAGGGTTTTCTGTCTGCAAAGACTCGATGTATCATGCCGTCGTCGCCAACAAACTTGATGCATTGATGTAGAGTTGAAGGGACAACACCATTCTCATGGATCCAAGGGCGTCCGAGAAGGATGTTGTAGCATGAAGGGGTCTTTATTGCATACACTGTGACCTCAGAGATAAGATCACCGATCTGCAACTTGAACCTGATTTTACCGATAGGCCTTTGAGTACTCCCATCGTATCCAAAGATAGATACAGATGTGTGGCTCAGTTTGCTGGGTGGGATGCCCAACTCTTCAAGAGCCGATGTGGAGATGAGGTTGAGTGCAGAACCTGGGTCGATCTGAACTCTATGCATAGGCATTTCCTTGACATACCCTGTGAAGTACAGGGGTCGGTTATGCCTGGTTTCGCCAAGTAGGAGGTCATCCTTTGTGAAGGCGATGGTTGCACTGGCTGCTTTTTTAACCGAGAGGCATTCAATGCATGATCCCTCATTTTTTTCTTTTCTCCCTTTGAGGAGGCTTCTGAGTTTTTGACCCGGTAATCCATTTCAATTTGGAGGACTTGCGGGGCATGTTTGTCGACATCCTCATTCAGCTTTTGTAATTCCGAAATGAGATTATCACGAGTGTGCGGAGACATTCGCAACAAATTTAGGATGTGCAGACGTGCAGGTATGTGCTTGAAGTGTTCAATCAAGTCATACTTGAAAGCCTCCTTAGGGCCTGCATGTTCATCATTGTTGCCACTAGGGGCGCTTACAACATCTTTTTCCGAAGGATTTACATATGTAAAGGAAGATTGGTTGTAATTCTTGTGGTAGTCCCGGCCAGAGCGGGTGCCTCTACCAACTTCGAGAGCTTCTTGAGAAGGGTCTTCGTTTGGAAGATTGTCTTCAGGATCAAGAGGCTGTCGTTTTTCATTTGCTGAGGATGTATCAGCAGCAGAGTTACCATCCTCAGTGATTGTGTTGCATGGAGCATTTTCCGGGAACAAGTCCTGAACAGCATCCAGCAATCTTTCTTCTTCGTTGACTAATTCATCGTCCCAAGCATCAATGGTTGGGAATTCTTCAGTCAGGAAGGGTGTGAACTTTGAAGTCACAGTCTCAGGAGAAGAAACCTGAGAGGGTGTCATCTCAGTGAAAGTCACGTGAGACGAGGTGGCTCCAGAAGATATATTGCTAGGTATCGCCGGAGTGTAAGTGCTCTCATCAGACGATGCTTCGGAAGAGCTATAATCCCGAATTATCACATTACAGGAAGCTCTGACGGGAGACGTTGCCTGATCGGAGTCAGACTCATCCTCGGATGTGAGAGGATCGTCTATCCAGCAATTTTCTCCATTTTCAGGAGTTAAGGGAGGATGTACCTGGTGGTCTTCAGGGACTTCAGGCTCTGGATTGCGAGGAGGCTCGTTGACGCGTTCTTGCTCTTGTTCTAGAGCGAGTCGCTGCAAGATCCTTGCATATTCTTCAAGATCAGGCATGGGAGCCGGATCTTCTTCTTCATCATCTCTTTGTGGCTCAACATTGTTGATTTCCACTGGAGTAATGAGAGGTGCTGGGTCAGCAGCATTTTCTTGTACAGCTTCTTGGTCTTCTTCATCATCAGAGCAGGATCCTTGTGGCTGTAGGGGGTTATACCAGATTACTGGCATAAGATGAGACTCAGGAACCCATTCTTCATCGGAGAGATATTCTCCTGTTTCACGGGACTCCTCCCACTCATCTGTGTAGTTGGATTCGAATCCATCATCGGTGTCGCTGGATTCGTATCCATCAATGGAGAATCCAACTACTGAATTGCAAGAGTATGATGCCTCCTGCATGGCTTCTTTAAATTGAGGTGGCATGAAATCACTGAGAGTGAATTTCCTTACCCCCTTTGAAGTCTCTGGAAGGGATGTTTTTGTTACCTCCAGTGAAGCGGTAGAGGAAGCCTCTGCCTTTTCTTTGACCTCTAGTTTTGGCTGGGTCTTCTCTTGCCGTTTGAGCTTGAGGAGATGTTTCCTAGCCTGCCTTCGCTGTTGAGCTGTAGGCTTTGTTTTCACGACCTCCCAATTTTCATCTTCCAGGAGATCGGGATGTACCCATATCGGTTGTCCGTCTGGTGTCGGGTAAGGAACCAGTTCCTCGGACGCTTCGATTGAGTTTATCACCTTGAAGGAAGTAGTGATCTTCTTCTTCGGTGATCTTGATGTTTGTCCACATGTCACCATGTTGACGGAGGCAGACCCATAGTTTTTGTCAAAGGTGATGACTCCGTTTTTCCACATCTCATTTATTTTCTCTCTCACAACGAAGTATTGATTGAGAGGATGCGAGATCATCTGGTGGTATGGACAGTACCGAGGATCGTTGGTTTTGCCAACATCACCCGGTCTTTTTGGTTCAGGCAAGGTGAGCTTGCCGTTTGCCACAAGAGCCCCGAAGTTTTCATCAACATCTTCATCAAACGGGTATTTCTTCTCTACTCGTTCTTTGAAGGCATCAGAGAGTTCAGATTTCTTACCAACAGCTTTGTTTTCAGCTTTCTTTGGTGGCTGAGGAGCTGACTTGGTCTGCACATTGAGGACCTCTTTCTTCTTTGGTTTTGAGGTCGTAATGGCGGTTGGCTCTTTTCTTGATGATTTCTGACTGTTGAGGTCCTTAATCACCGTTTCAGCTTCCATGGAAGCTTCTAGGAGTTCTCCCAGGTTTTTTGATTTGTTGCCGATGATCATGGAGCGGATTCTGGCTCTCATGTTGTTTCGGCAGATGTCGACTAGCGACGCTTGTGGCAATACATCAGAGCATTTGTATGCCATTGCTTTCCACTTGTGAATGAAGTCATATGTTGACTCATTCTCCCCCTGTTTTAGGCTGCACAGCTGAGCCATAGTAGCGGGATGATCTTCACCTTTGAAGTGAGTCAGGAAGCGTGTCTCTAGCATGGCCCAGTTTTGGATTGAGTCCTCCGGCAGAGTGGAGTACCAATCGAAGGCCGTACCTTTTAGGGTACTTGCAAAGAGGCGGATCTTGAGTGCATCTTGATCCGCGATAGCTCCCGTCAGGATCTTGAAGTGGATGACGTGCTGTCTGGCTGATCCTTTCCCCGTATATGTTTGGAGAGTAGGATGCTTGAATTTGGTGGGGAACGGGACCGAGTCCATCCATAAGGGATATGGTGGCTTGATCCCATGCTCCTTGAGTATATCTTCTTCTTTTGCTTTGGCGAGGATACCGTCTACGTCCTTTTTGGTAAGGGCGCGTGACTCATTTTCTTCTCTATTTACCTCGTCGTCTTGATGATTCGGAGGAGGTTCATTGTTCGCCTGATTTTGGAAGGCGAGGAGAAGGTTTTCCATCAGAGTTTCAATCCTCTGCTGGCCCTGTTCCAACTGCTGGATCGGGTGATCGCATCTTCTGGAGGTGGATTGCGGGGTGGTGGCTCAGAATTTGTAGCCAAGACATTCATCCTTCGTGACTCGAACGAAGAAACTGTCCTGGTGACTGAGCTGGGGCTCATTCTTTTTGAAGAGGAGCTTGAGGAAGGATCACTCTGCTGTCCTTTGCTTGAAGGAGCAGGGGATTCTTCTGAATGTCTTCTTGTCCTGGAGACGCTGCGGGTCATCGGACGTCGGACATGGATTTTTGTTGCTGATTTTTGGCGCCTTCTGGATTTTTCCAACCATATGGACGGCAGCAACTTGGTTGGGTCTTTCTTTTTCGACCCATTTAGGAGAGACTTGAAGTGTAGGAGGCTGGGTCCTTTGCTTCTCTAGTCTCTTTTGCCGGTATGACGCGCGGCGGCGTATACGACGAGCAATTTGAGCTTCGGTCAGCTCTGACTGGGCTTTGACGATGAAGGATGTGCTCCCTCGGGCGCAGCAGCCGAGCCTGTCTTCTTTGTAGCTGGGCAAGGACAGGATGCGAACCCTGTCCTTCGCCTGTTGCAGCGAAGCTTTGAATTTTTGAAGTTCGGCCCCTGTAGAGATGAAGGGTCGAACTGCAGGTTTGTAGGCCTTAGCAGGTGCTTGTGGAGGCCTTGTGATGCATGACTTGATTTTGGGCTTGTAGGAACAAGCCGGCTCATGCTGGGATGACTTGGAAGTCAAGTCGGAGATGGGTCTCTCCTCTTTCATGTAGGCAAGAGGATAGAACTGGTTCTCCTTGAGTGGGGCCAGGAATACTGGCTTAGTGGATGTCTGGGACCTTCTCTGTTTTGGTGAAGGTCTTGGGGACCAAGTCTTGGGGTAGACCTGGTTGTTTGCAGGTTGAGGCTTCGTGGGGCTGCCACGGGCTTCAGGCCTTCTGGTGCTCGCCTTTGGTGTCACGGTAGTGACACGTTGAGAGGCGAGTTTCTGCTTCTTGGAGGGAGCAGTTTGTTCCTCAGGAAGTGGGAATGGTCCCAGCGTCCCAAAGACGATAGTCCGGGGAGTCGAGGTCGACCTGGAGTTCAGAGAGTTGCCGAGGGAGTTGACACTTCGGCAGCTGATGGGGCGCTTGTAGGTGCGCATGGTTTGCTTCTGTTGAAGCATGAGTTGGTGCTTGTTTTCGTCGAAAGTAATGGTTAGTGAAGCTGCCATTGTTAGTTTTCGAAAATTTCTGAAACAAGACCACATCCATTAGTAATCACAAGAATATAATGATCATAAATGGGAAGTTCTATGGTTTCGTCTTTTCAAATTGCTCGAGGTAGATGACCCAGGCAATATGAGGAAGGCAAAATGCCATAGAAGGTACAATTGTTCTGATCGCAGGTATGGTAAGCCCGGAATGGGCATCCCAGTGACTGCTAGAAGCAATTGTGAACTTAAATTCGACTTATCGAGAAACAGAGCTTGCTCGAGGTAAGAAGAATATAAAGTTGGAGTTAGAGATGTGCCGGTCGCAATACAGTAGACCCTGAAAGGGCGTACTAGTACCGCTAGACACAAATATTTTGAGACCGCATCCATGAGATGAGATTCTCTGTTTTGAAAGGTCAAGATTGGATTCATCAAAGAGAGCAGATGGTATTCCGATCTAAACACGGGCTCAGCGATTTCCGCGAGCGCTAGTGCTCAGAAAGAAATGAACCATAATTTCTCGGATCTGAATCTAAAGATGACGAGTTTTTTTTTGAAAAGTCAATATTGGGTTCATCAAAGAGAGCAAAAGGCATTCCAATCCGAACACGGTCTCAGCGATTTCCGTGAGCGCCAGTGCTCAGAAAGGAGAAGACCAAGATTTCTCCAATCTAAACCCAAAATGACGGAAGTTTTTTTTTGAAGATTTTGAAGATTTTTTAAAAAAAAAAAAATCTTTTCTTTTTTTTATTTTATTTTTTTTATTTTTTTTTATTTTTAAGATTTTTTTTTTTGAAAAAATTTTATTTTTATTTTTTTATTTTAAGATTTTTATTATTTTTTTTTTAAAAAAATTTATTTTTTTTTAATTTATTTAAAAGACGAGAGAGTACACATAGGCCTCCTAACCCGGTCTTATGAAATCTTGATTGATAGAATTGCCCCTAGGTAAGGGTAGGATTACTTAATGAACCCGTTTGGAGGACCCTTGCCTAGAACAGTCAAGCTGTCTCCACACTCTGGACAAGGCTTTTCTTTGAATCAACTATGATCAAAGAACACAGTTGGTTTAACCTTAGTGGTCTATGTCTTTTTTTTTTATTTTTTTTTATGAACTCATCGAAGAGAAACAATGGCCCAAAACCTTAGTCGAACAGGCTCAACATTTCTGCAAGCGCGATGAACGATAGGAACGGATCAAGGTTTCTCAATTTTGAATCCAAATTGAGAAATCTAAAATTTTTTTATACTTTTATATATATATATATATATTTTTAGATCTTTAATGAACTCATCGAAGAGAAACAATGGCCCAACCCCCGATCCGAACACGGTCTCAACGATTTCCGTGAGCGCCAGTGCCCAGAAGGGAGAGGATCAAAGTTTCTCAATTTTGAATCCAAAAATGAAAAATCTGATTTTTTTTTGTTTCTTGTTTAAATTTTTTTTTTTTAAAAGAGAAAGAGTGGAAATAAATTCAAAGAATTAGAAATTTCCAAACAATAAATCTCATCTCATTTTTTTAGATGCGGAATTCAACATAGGCCACCAATTATAAAGTAGCCAAGGAATCGAGAAAAGAAATATAAGCATAGAGCAAAATATATGATATGCAAATATTTCATTTCTAGCATCGTGTTCTCAAATAAACGGGTCGCACCGGGTGTGCCAGCTTGATAGACCGCGCTCCAATGCTCGAGTTCCTACCGAGGTCGGCGGACGTGGGAGTCCGTCGGGTCCGACCCTTTCGTAACCGGGGGGCAGGGGCGTGCATCAACATTTCTTTTTTTGTGTGGGTGTGCCAGATTTTCTATTTTTACTTGGAATTGCAAGTGGTGATCCGGAGATCAACCTTCGCAAGTAAAAAGGAAATCAACTTCTTCCAAGTTTTACATTGCACATATATTTAAGAAAAGAGACATTTTTCTTGGTTTGCCGTGAAAGGCGATTTTTTTGGCATTTATAGCCGATTTTGGCGTTTATAGCCGATTTTGGCGTTTATAGCCGATTTTTGGCGTTTATAGCTGATTTACAATCCTTATCAATAATGAAAGACAATAATTGTGATTTTTGCCTCTTTTGAAAAAATACAAACTACAATGAAAAGCAAGAAAAGGAGGATCTAACTTCTCAGGAGATTGTGGGGGACCCGTTTAGATTGACGGTCGCAAGCCATATGTGGGCTTCGCCATCATCCATGCAGATGAGAACAGAGGATGCTATTGATTCGCTTGGCTTGGCTATAACCTCGGGTTTTTAGAGGACAAAGACCAAAAGGAGGTCCTATGTCCAATAAAAAGCCGAGTAGACGGGCTGAAAAGCCATATCTAAGCCATTGGAGGCACGAGGAGAAGGCAAGGACCTTGGGGGGGGGTACCCCCCAAGGGACTTTTGTCACCTTGTTGCGGTGGCCGGTGTAGAACTTCCGCAGAGTTTTCTCTCTTTTTCCTTTCTCTGGATTTCTGTGCTTCTGTCTGTCTGTGTGTTTGTGCTTTTTTCTGATGCTCTGTGACTATCCTTTCTTCTTGGAGAGCTCTCCTATTTATAGGCTTTTAGGTAGCCTTTTAGGTGGGTTTATGGGCTTTTATTGTCATTAAGCCGCATAATGGGAGGAGTTACAAAATTGAATTGTTTATTTTGTAACTCCTTTTTCTTGGCTTCTGATTGGCCGGAGGAGATTGAGGGCATTTAATCGCCTTTAATCGCCATGATGGGAGGAGTTTCATGGGTTAAATGCCATGAATCTCTTGACTTGTAACTCCCGAATGCTTGCTTCTGATTGGGCCGTCCAAAGAAATGGATTAATGACTGTAATAAAGTTAGTCAATTAATCGCATTAAGTGGTCGCCGAGCGGCTGAAGAGTCGCGGGCCGTGCCACGTCTTTTGGGATTCTTCTGTCGATGATCATCGATGGATCTTCATGTAGATCGACATCAGATGACCATATAATTTCAGGTGTTTGTTGCCAACAGCGGGTCGGTGCCATCTGTCCTGTCGATTTCTCAATCGGTCGGGTAGAAAGCACACTTTTTTTGGTTGACCGGGTGGCGATCAATATTGTTTTCGATACTCTTGATGATTGACCCGTGTTTTGGACGGATGTCAGAGGACTTGCTGTCTCAAAAGCATGAATTTTGGAAAGTACCAGAGGCTGGGCTCTTCGAATCGCGAAAAAACGGTGAAAACCAGGGTTTCCGGGGCTTTCCCGGCGACCCCGGGTTCCAAGGTCGCCGGCGACCCTGGCCCAGGGTCGCAGGGGTCTGCGACCCTGGGGGGGTTTTCCCCCTTTTGTGTCCCGTTTTGTGTCCGTTTTTGCTGTTTTTCGATTCTTTTTTCTCCTGTACTTTTCCTTGACATTCTGACCATTTATTGGCCTAATTTCTTTGTAGGAAACCTGATGAGAATCCTTGCATTTTATTTTGCAAAGTTTCCAATTTCCTGAGAAAGCCGAAGACTTTGTCGCGCAGAGCTGCCGATTTTCCGTCAGAAGCTGAAACTGGGTCAAACGATGTCGGAATGACCTGAAATTTGGTGTGAAGCCTGCTGAGCAATAAATAAGACCAACCATAGGCTTTTGTTTGAGTTTTGAAGCCGTTTGGGGTCCTATCAATAGTAGACTTACTTTTTGTCGCGATGAAGATGTCGCGGTTTGATGTGCGGTCAACCGATGTCCGATTGACTTGAAATTTGACAGGGAACCTATTGGAGTCATTTTAAGATGATCCATAGGCTCTATCTTGGAAACCATGGTCCCGGAGAGCTTTGCCGCCGAGAAGCCTGATTTGGCTTCCGAGCGTCAAACTATGGTCAAATGTTGTGGAAATGACCTGAAATTTGACGTGTAGCCCTTTATAAGCATTTTGAAGCCGTCCATGTGCTCTATCTGATGAGTAATGGCCTCGGTGGTTCTCGCCGCCGAGAGGCTTGATTTAGCTGTTCGAGGGTTGATGTAGGGTCAAACGTTGTCAGTTTGACTCGGAACTTGACGTGGAGCCTTTTGGAAGTTTTTTGAGACTATCCATCGGCCCTGATCGAAGATTTGGTGTCTCCGATGCTTTTGCCGCCGAGAGCTCCTTTTCGGCTGTCTGAGAAGCGAAGTTAGGCCAAATGATTTTGAAATGGCCCAAAACTTCTTGTGTACTCCTCTTTTGGCTGTCTTGAAGAATCTTGCAGTTTTTGTTTGATTCTGACAAGATTTGATTTTTGGAAGCAGCATTGCCTATTTATGGCAGGTTGCGACTTCATGTAGCTCTTTGGATCTTGAAGAGGCAAAGTGACATTTTTGGTGTCAACACATCTACCTGGCCCAGCTTCTTGAGTTTGAACCTTGAAGCATTTACTTAACCCTATCTAGCTTTCACACGAATCACACCATTGGGAACATACTCCTAGCTTAGAATTTGATAAATGCAACAGATATGATGCACGTAACTCAATTTGGGAAGGTGATAAAAAATAAAAATAATAATAAAAATAAAATCTTAATGAGGCAATACAATTGACATCATTTACTAAATGGTACCGGAAACAGACTGGAGTAAGGTTCTTCTAATACCGATCAGTTGGGAAATTGGAAATTAGGTCGTATACTGAAAGTATCAGAAAGGGGTTAAGTTACTCATAAAATCATTGTGTGACTCAAGACAAGATTTAGTCCATAATCCTATCAAGTCAAATCTTGAGGTAAACTTTTCTTAATGCACGTATTGGAACACATACAAGGAAGGATAGCTTGTCATATAATGCAAAAACAATAATGCCATTATATTGGTGGGTCTAAAATTACAGATAACGAAGACCTAGGATATTTAACTTTTCAAGAAATTTGATTGGTATTCAATTATTAAAAATATATTTATTTTTTTACAAAAATTAAAAAACCTGAAAATAAAAAAAGGAAAAAAATTGAAAAACAATCAATATACGTTGGAATGATCTATGGGAAACCTAGATCTAACAATATGAAGCTATTTTCAAGTTGTTTCATGAGTTTTCCATAAGTAAAAATGTTTTTTTTTAAATAACATAAATCCGAAAATAAAAATAAAAATATATAAAAAAAAAGAAAAGATATACATGCAAGATCAAAAGGAAGCATGGATCTACAAGAAAACAAGACAATGATGCCATTATGTTGTGATTCATAGAATCATAGTAGTTAGAGAGTGATAATCTCAAAAGTTGAAAAAAATCACAAAGAAATGCATACCTAGATGAAGAATCTTGTTTAGATTCCTTAGAATAGTTGGATCTTTTGATTTGGTAGCAAGAATCTTGATAAAAAGAAGTTAGGACCACTGGAGGGCAGTAAGAGGGTTTTACAGTAGTGAAAATGGAGAAGAGAAGGAAGAGAGATGTAAAAAAACCCAAAAAGTCGTCTGGGGAGGGTTTTTATAACCTAGCGCTTCGTAGCGAACGCCACACAAGCCGCCATGGTTGCGACGGGCGAATTTCGGTCGTAGCGTGGTGGTGACAACCGCTACAGCCGATATATCGGCCGCTACGTTTCGTAGCGGCCGCTATTTGCATCCTTGGAGGCCACCAAGTGAGCGTAAAAGTATGGGTAATAAACTAACGAAAAAAGTGGGTGTATACACCAATCATGTAATATACATGGGGAGTCCTAAGCTAACCTTAACCTAACCGGACAATATGGTAAAGGGCCAAGGGGAGGATGTACTAACCAAGCTAAAGCTAAGGTCAAACATCACATGTAGTGCCCATGTTGTTTATCACGATGGTTACGCGGGTCCGGGATGCCTTTTGTAATCATTTGGTGCTTTCGAAGTTGTTGGCACCACGCCACCCACATAGCCCAATATGGGTCCCTCATGTGTAACCGTACAATCCACAAGGAGATGCTAAGCCTACACACCCCCTTGCTAGAGAGTCAATTCGTATTCATAGGCCAAGTGGGGCTAAGGTCTACATTTCAAGGGCAAAGGGTCCCATTCCCAAGAATCTAGAATTCTGGGAACAATGCTAGGTCAATAGTTTATTGGTGATGGGCTTTGTTAGTACCGTATACTGTTAAGGGTCATTGTAATGGCATAGATTCCACTAGTTGAAATAATATAAAATAGTGGTCAATCATTTATTAGTGACTGATATTAAGTTATAGTCCTATATGGACACTGTGTGGGGAGATTTCCAGAGCCACAGGATTAAGCTAATCACAGCCATCAGATGAGGCTAAGCATTCTCACGTGCCATCCACGTGGCACCAATCTCACCCCGGCTACCAGGACAGAGGCCTCGGCCGAAGTCAAGCATCTCCGGGCCACTAGCGCCGAACTCCCCTACCGCCAAAGGCGCCCAACACGATCTGGCCCAACAAGACGCGCGTTAAATGCGACGTGGGCTGATCCGACGCGCATTTAATGCAATGTGGGCTGATCGTGACTTCCCAGTCGAATCACGGGACCCACACCACGATATCTCCCAAAGATACGTTCCAAACTCTATAAATAGAGGCTCAAACCACCATCAAAGGTACGCACAATTTCATACACAGAGCCGTTACTCTGTCTCTCTTCTTCCTCTCCTTCCATTGTTCCAGTCCTCTCACTGACTTTGGCATCGGAGAGCCTTGCGCCGCCCAGGCCAGGGTCCTTTGATCGTTTGCTCTTCTCTTTCAGGCTTTCGGACGGTACACCAGACATTCCCAGTCATCATCATCATCGGATAAGTCCTCTAAGGCACCTCCTTATTGTGGGTCATTATTTTCTGCACCTACAATTGGCGCCGTCTGTGGGAAAGTAATATCCCAACCTTCCCAACCTTCTAAACCTCATCTCTCAGAAGCCATGCTTCCGAAAGCTAAGAAGGGCGGAGAGTCCTCGAGGGCAATCCTCGAGCGGCTAGCACCGTCGACGGACGTCCCTCCTCAGGGACGGTCCCGAACGGTCCAAGGCACATCCGCAGGCGAGGGCCGCCTGGGCTCCCAACTCTTTGTCGAGATCCCCTTCCAAGAGGGAGTCGAGGCCTCGCTCTCAGCGGACGAAACAGTGCCACCCCGACGCGACGAGCACCGGCGCGAGCGTCCCCGCAAAGATAAAGCCGTTGCCGTAGAGGAGACGCGCCGCGATCAACCTCCAGCCGCTGGAGGAGACGTCGCAGCCCAAGACGCTCTTCTCCAGAAGCAGGAGCGGTTAGTCCGAGAGCTCCAGCAGCTCCAACAGCAGCTGAGGGCAGCACAAACTGCCTCCTTGAGGCAAGTCTCTGAGCCTCAAGGGAAAAAGAGGGACGCCCCCAGCAGGGCAGCCCAGCCTCCCCGCGAGGACCTCATAAATCATCTGGACCAGAAACGGAGCCAGATCCGTGACGAAGGCTCGAGCAACAGCCGAAGTCACCATAGTCGCGACGGCCGAACTCATAGCCGTCGTAGCCCGAGCCATCCAAAGCGAAAGCCCAGAGCTCAGACTCCAGAGAAGGACGATGAGCAAGAGCGATTTGACAAACGTGTCAGATTGGCTCTCCAGCACAACTTGGACATGCGGGACCAGAAGCAGATCTGTGGTCACACTGATCTGGGGGGCTCGCCCTTCACAAAAGAGATCGAGCGCACCCCCTTGCCCAGAAAGTTCTCCGTCCCGCGGTTCGTCCCCTATGACGGATTGTCCGACCCATCCGCACACCTCCGACACTTCTCCCAGAAGATGTCCATCTGGGGGAACGAGGGTCACCTAAACTGCAAAATCTTCTCCTCCAGTTTGGGTGACCTCCCCCTGAAGTGGTTCTGCTCTCTCCCGGAGCAGTCGGTTTCCAGTTGGAAGGAGCTCCAGCTCTCCTTCCTGAAGAAGTTCCAAGCCTACACCGTCGTCCCCAAGAAGGAAGGGGACCTCCTCGCCCTGAGAATGAAGCAGGGCGAAACCCTCGCCAAGTTCGCCCAGCGATTCTGGGCGGTCTACAGCCAGATCGAGGGCACGAGGGAAGGGATAGCAATCTACGCCTTCCAGCATGCCCTGATCCCCGGCAACGACTTGCGGAAGGACTTGGCCGGGAACCCCCCAGAATCCATGCCAGAGTTGATGTCCCGGGTGAAGCGCTTCATCGCCCAGGAGGAAGACGAGATCCGAGCTAGGGATCAGGGCGGGCATTCGGAGCCCGAGCAGAAGAGTAGCCAGCCTCGGCAGGGAGGTGGGAGGCCCTCCCAGAAGCAGGAGCCCGAGCAGGCCTGGGTCTCCAGTTCGGCGAAGCCTTCGTCGTCCAGGTCTGGGGGCACCTGGAAGCCCAGACCTCCCTCCAGCGCCAGTCAGAGCGTCAACGTCGTCTTCAAGGAGCCGATCTACCGCATCCTGACCAAGATCAGGTCCAAGCCGTTCTTCAAGTACCCTTCGCCCATGCAGAATGAGCCCACCTCAGGCGCCCGAAGCAAGCTCTACTGCTCCTTCCATAGGGGCAACGGGCACAGGACCGAAGACTGCAACTCTCTGCAGTGGTATCTGGAGAAGCTGGCCGAAGAGGGCCACATTCCAGAGTTCGTTGAGGCAGGAGATGCTGGCGGCAGCGAGGGCCGAGTTCACCAGAGCGCAGCCCAGGTTCCAGACAGTGAGGATTCGGAGAAGATCATTACGTGATCCATCTGGCGTCCTCTGTATCCATCTGTATCCCAAGAAATTCAATTTCTAAAAGATGTAATGAATCTCTGAATCAATGGAAATAGCTTTCGCCCCGTCATCAATCTGTCATCTCTCTTTGATCGACTTCGGCTACAAGGGTCCAACGCCCTGGAAAAGGCCTCGAGTCCAAACTCGGTCGTTTCCTAAAGCTCCGGGTCCTGGACCCTGGAGAAGGCCTCGAGTTCGGACACTCGGCCGTATTCCTAAAGTCTGGGTTTTTACACCCCTCAAGGATCATTGCCGAGCTCACGCTTCCACTGCCGGAATGACGACTCCACTTCGGCACAAGCAGCTCGTCTCGGCCAAAGCCAGCCATTTCGGCCAAGGGCAATCTGGTCGACTCCGGCAGCATAGGCTCTACGCCCTGGAAATGGCCTGGAGTTCTTATACTCAGCCTTTTCTAAAGCCCCGTGTTTTGAACACAATCAAGGCTCTACGCCCTGGAAATGGCCTGGAGTTCTTACACTCAGCCTTTCCTAAAGCCCCGTGTTTTGAACACAATCAAGGCTCTACGCCCTGGAAATGGCCTGGAGTTCCTACACTCAGCCTTTCCTAAAGCCCCCGTGTCTTGGACACACTTTGGGTACATACGCCCTGGAAATGGCCTGGAGTTCCTGCACTCAGCCTTTCCTAAAGTCCCCGTGTTTGGAACACACTCAAGGGTTAACAACCCTGGAAAAGGACTCGAGTTCGGACACTCGGCCAATTCCTAAACTCAGGGTCTTCACCCATCTACAAGGGTCTACGCCCTGGAAATGGCCTGGAGTTCCTACACTCAGCCTTACCTAAAAGCCCCCGTGTCTTGGACACACTTTGGGTACATACGCCCTAGAAATGGCCTGGAGTTCCTACACTCAGCCTTTCCTAAAGTCCCCGTGTTTGGAACACACTCAAGGGTTAACAGCCCTGGAAAAGGACTCGAGTTCGGACACTCGGCCAATTCCTAAACTCAGGGTCTTCACCCATCTACAAGGGTCTACGCCCTGGAAATGGCCTGGAGTTCCTACACTCAGCCTTTCCTAAAAGCCCCCGTGTCTTGGACACACTTTGGGTACATACGCCCTGGAAATGGCCTGGAGTTCCTACACTCAGCCTTTCCTAAAGTCCCCGTGTTTGGAACACACTCAAGGGTTAACAGCCCTGGAAAAGGCCTCGAGTTCGGACACTCGGCCAATTCCTAAACTCAGGGTCTTCACCCATCTACAAGGGTTAACAGCCCTGGAAAAGGCCTCGAGTTCGGACACTCGGCCGAATTCCTAAAATCAGGGTTTCATCCCACTCTACAAGGGTCTACCGCCCTGGGAATGGTCTGGAGTCCCTACACTCAGCCGTTTCCTAAAGTCCGGGTTGATAAACCCCTCACACCTCGGCGCAAGGCAGTTCGGCCAAGGTCAAATTCCTGAAATCCGGGTTCATACACCCCTCAGAAGGCCATAGCCGCACTCACTCTCGCCTAGCCGAGTCCAGCGGAACGATTGATCTACCCCGGCGCATAGCAATTCGGCCAAGGTATGGATCCACCTCGGCACAAGGCCAGCCATTTCGGCCGAAGTTAGTCTTCAAAAAAGAAAAGAGCTGTGCCATCACTCAAACACAGAAAAGCAGCACAAAAACAAAGTGTTCCAGAACAGTGCAAGGAAATTACAGAACATAAAGCAAAGTACAAAAAGGAGGATCGCAGTCCTCTGAAAACAGAAAATGAAGCAAAAACCTTGCATACAGAAAGACAGAAATAAAGAGGAGCCCGGCTACTGTGGCTTCGGCGACTCCACTAGGTCGATCACCGTATCTGCTGGACCAGTGGATTCGGCCGAAACCGCGACCTTGCTGGGAGCGTCGCTGGCAGGAGATTCTTCGACCAGAGCCTCATTTGCTCCAGGGGCAGAAGAGGCCTCACCCTGAGGCACGGCAGAAGCATCACTGGCAACCGGGGCACCGCTCAAGACCGGGGCAGCTGGAGCATCTTCCGGAGCAGGAACCACTGCAGGAGCTCCAACTGGGGCACTTTCGGCTGCAGGAGCGGAGCTCGGCTCAGGAGCCGAGTCCGAGTACTCCGGCAGGTCCCGATAGACAGGATGGTCTTCAGGGACCCCCGCACGTCTCAGTGCGGCCATGCATCCTTCCTCGAACAGGATGGCGGTGATCTCCTCCACCTGCTTCTCGTACAGCTCAGTGGCTCGATCCACCCCATCCTGGAAGGCGGACTGGGCCTCGGCCTGAAAAGAGGCCTTTTCCTTCTCCAGCTCGGCGTTCGCCGTCTTCAATCTTGCCGTTTCGGCTCGCCCAGCCGGCACTTCCCCACGCAGCCTCGTCCCCTCAGCAGTAGATTCAGCCTTCAATCTGGCCAGCTCAGACTCCAGTTCGGCGGTCTTCTTGTTCCTCCTCCAGCCCTCACTCGCAGCTCGGCGTCGGCTCGCACCCGCCTATGCACAACAAGCAACAGGAGAGTCAGCTCGGCATCGCCGAGATCAAGCAAAGCAATAAAGAGAAAAGAGGCGATGTTTACTTGGGACAGTCCCAGGGCGACGTAGGACCGCCAGCCTCCTGCTTTCGCCATCGCCGAACTCCCAGTCCCCCGAGACGCAGAAGAAGGCGACGCGTGTAACCGTCGACTCGCTTCCCAGCACAGGCAAGACAGAGCATTCATTGCTTCAGGACAGTTGGAGCGACACCAGGCAATGATCGCCGCATCCCCAGACGGATTCTTCTAGCTTTCAACCTCTAAAGGCTAGTACGCTTAAGAGGTCAAAAGCTAGGGGGCAATTGTGTGGGGAGATTTCCAGAGCCACAGGATTAAGCTAATCACAGCCATCAGATGAGGCTAAGCATTCTCACGTGCCATCCACGTGGCACCAATCTCACCCCGGCTACCAGGACAGAGGCCTCGGCCGAAGTCAAGCATCTCCGGGCCACTAGCGCCGAACTCCCCTACCGCCAAAGGCGCCCAACACGATCTGGCCCAACAAGACGCGCGTTAAATGCGACGTGGGCTGATCCGACGCGCATTTAATGCAGAGTGGGCTGGATTGGACCGCAATTAATGCAATGTGGGCTGATCGTGACTTCCCAGTCGAATCACGGGACCCACACCACGATATCTCCCAAAGATACGTTCCAAACTCTATAAATAGAGGCTCAAACCACCATCAAAGGTACGCACAATTTCATACACAGAGCCGTTACTCTGTCTCTCTTCTTCCTCTCCTTCCATTGTTCCAGTCCTCTCACTGACTTTGGCATCGGAGAGCCTTGCGCCGCCCAGGCCAGGGTCCTTTGATCGTTTGCTCTTCTCTTTCAGGCTTTCGGACGGTACACCAGACATTCCCAGTCATCATCATCATCGGATAAGTCCTCTAAGGCACCTCCTTATTGTGGGTCATTATTTTCTGCACCTACAGACACTATTATCACATTGCACTCATGTCTTAGTAGTGACTGTTATCATTTAACAGTAATGTAAAACAAATATGTCTGCAAGCCCTAACCCTTCCCTTACCCTTCGTTCCCTTCCTCCCCAAATCCCCTCTAACACCTCTGAAACTGAACCCCCTCAAGCCGTAGCTTCATTCCCTTTTCTTTCTTCAGATTTTCCCCCTCTCCCCAGCTCCCAGCCTATTGCTGCTCTGGTTCGGTCAGCAACCACCTCGGCAGTCCCCTCGCCAGGGTCCCTCCTACCACAATTGCCCCAGCCAACCCATTCTGCTCAGTCCCTTAGCTCCACAGCTACAGGTTTAAGGTCTCAAACCTTGTCTCAGCCCTCTACATTTATTTCAGATCGTCCCTCTTCTCAGATTTGGGATGAAGCTCAGCTAGCTACTCTGCACAACCACTTGGCTGGTCTCCTCAGCTCAGCTTTAGGTAAATCCTTGCCTCTTCCTCCTCTGAAACCCCCTGACCCTCCTCCTATACCCCCTGCTCTCCCACAGAACAATTAGCTCCTCTCCTTAACTCTGTCTCCAACCCAATCCTGGTTCAGCAATCTAAGCTCCCACCTAGTTCCTGGTTAGACCTTTTCCCTGATTCAAAGCCGATAGCCCCCTCAGACTTCCCAACCTCCTCTCTAATTGATGGTCAGGTAGTTATGAAAATCCCTTCTTCCATGATTGAGCCAAGCAAAAAATCCTTCTCAAATGCAGCTCTAGGCAAATTCATTGGAAGAAGACCGACTGTGGAATGGCTGACCTCCCAAGCCAACTCTCATTGGAATCTCTCTAAACCATGTCTGATCTCCCTTACTGATAAGGGCCATTTTATCTTCAGATTTAGTTCCAAGGAAGACCGGGACTTGGTTCTCTCACAATCACCTCACAGCCTGCAGAATAGAAAACTCCTTCTTCTCCCCTGGTCCCCTGGTCAAGGCTCTGTAGAATGGCCTAATCTTCACCCAGTTTGGATCCGTATCTATGGCATTCCTTACCACTGTTGGAGTTCCAATATCCTTCTCTCGTTAGCTAGTTCCATAGGCACTCCCTTGAAACTGGATGACATCACTGCCTCCCGAAAAATACTCACTTTTGCTAGAATCCTGGTTCACATTGATCTTTCCAGACCTAAACCTACAGAATTCAAGGTGGATTTAGCTGGAGAAGAGGAAGTCCTTCTCTCTGTCTCCTACGAAAATCTGCCATGCTCCCTCTGCCTTCTCTAAGGACACTCAGAGACCTACTCCAATACTGTTCCTAGATCCTCAATTAAACAGAGCCACATCAGCCAAGGTATCCTGGGCAAGTCTCCAACTCTGGAGCCAAGTCCCCAAGACCATCCTGTTTCCATCTCTGCATCCCCCTCCGAGTCTGAGCCAGTCCTAGCCTCAAACCATGTGGTCTCTCTTGACCCTTCTATTCCAGGAAGCTCCTCGGCCCCACAAAAGGACTCTATTTCTCCCCCTCCCCCTCCCCCTGGCTCCCCTAGTCCCTCCACCTCTTCCGGCCATCATCTTCAGTCAAACTCCAGACTTGATCAGCTACCCCAGGAGATCTTCCTGGAAGTCCTTGATAAAATACCTGCCCCTGCCCTAGATACCTCAAACCCTTTTGACATTCTGGAAAAATGCTCCTTTATAGAGCCAACTGATGCCGCCCCCTTCCCTCCTCATCCCCCCTCTCCCTCACATCCCTTGCCTTCCTCTGATCCCCCTAATCCCCCCTCTCCCCCTCTTCCTGCTGATATATCCTTAGAGGTTAATCTCACCCCTCCCTCTAACAAAAAGAAAACCAAAATCAGAAATAAAAAGGCCTCCTCCTCCCGCCCTTTGACCAGAAGCTCAAATGGACCTCCCTCTCTCCGCTCAAGTTCCAAATGATTAAAGTCCTTTATTGGAACTGTAGGGGTATTGCCAATTCCCCTTCCCTTAGGGCTCTCCACCACCTCATCTCTTCTTACTCTCCTGACATTATTTTTCTCTCGGAGCCGATGACCCTTTCTCCCCCTCCCACCTTAAGGTCTATCTTCGGCTTTGATGGCTTCTTCTCTAACCTCAATCAATCATCTGCTTCCATTTGGTGTTTTTTCAAAACTACTTCTGCTTTCCAATTCTCTCTATTGGATTTCTCCAGCCAATTCTTAACCCTATCTTTGATTAACCCAGCCAATGCTACCCAATGCCTTCTCACTGGTATATATGCCTCCACAAACTATATTCGTAGAAGAGAGCTTTGGGACTACCTTACTTCTCAAGCTTCTTCAAATATCCCATGGTGTGTGCTGGGAGACTTCAACTCCATCATCTCTGCCTCCGAAAAATTTAGTCTTAGGCCTTCTCGCTTGAATACTGACTTCTAACAGATGCTGTTAGCCTCTGGCCTGCAAGACATGGGCTATTCTGGAAACAAATTTACATGGTCTAACAACCGCAGAGGCACCAGTTATGTTGCAGCTAGACTAGACAGAGCTTTATGCAACCACCATTGGACTGCCATCTCGTCTGACCCTTTGCTCTCCCACTTGCCAAAGGTCTCTTCTGATCATTGTCCCCTGCTTCTCTCTCACAGCCAGAGCCCCTCTCCTTCCAATGCTCCTTTTAAATTTGAAGTAATGTGGACGCTCCACCCGGATTTCCATAGTCTTGTAGCGGAAAACTGGAAGCCAGACATTGAGGGCCACCCCCAATACGTGCTAGCTCAAAATCTGAAAGCAATGAAGCAGGTCTTCAAAGTGTGGAATAAGACTGTCTTCGGAGAAATCAGGCTCAAGACTCAAGAAGCGGAAAGGAATGTGCTGGAAGCCCAAGCAATGTTGGATGCTGGTCCAACAGACTCTCTCCATCAGGCTCTCTCGGAGGCCAAGGCCTCTCTTCATAATTGGCTCCAAATCTCAGATCTCCATTGGCGCCAAAAATCTAAAGTGAGATGGCTGAAAGACGGAGAAAGAAACACTGCTTTTTTTCATGCCTATGCAAAATCCAGAGGGGCAGTAAACCGAATTGACAAAATCCTCTCCAATGGTAACTGGATTGAGGACCCTACCCAAATCCAGCAGCTGGCAGTTAGTCACTTCTCTGGCCTGGCTCAGTCAGTTCACCCTGATCCTGGAGGGAGCCTTTTTTATTTAGTCAGTAACAAAGTCTCTCCTGTCATGAACCTCCACCTGACAAGAATTCCGAATGAAGAAGAAATTAAGAGGGCAGTTTTTGATCTGAAGGCGGACAGTTCCCCTGGGCCAGATGGTTTCCCTGGTTCCTTCTTCACTGCTACCTGGCTGATTACTGGTGGGACTATCATCAAAGCAGTGAAACACTTTTTCTCCTCTGGTAAACTGTACAAAGCTTCCAATGCTTACTTTTTGGCTTTGATTCCTAAATCAACTTCGCCAAGTTCCTTCACTGATTACAGGCCAATTAGCCTTCTCAACTTCTCTTACAAAATTATTTCCAAAATCTTAGCTTCCAGACTGTCTCTTATCCTCCCCTCTCTAATCTCTCCAAACCAAGCAGCTTTTGTTAAAGGGAGATCAATCCATCAACACATTGCCTTAGCTCATGAGCTCTTCCAACTCCTCCGCTTGAAGACTAGGGGTGGGTCTCTTTGTATGCAGCTTGATATATCTAAAGCTTTTGATAAGCTAAGCTGGGCCTTCCTCTTTAAAGCTCTAGCTTTCTTTGGGTTCTCAAACAGCTGGATTAACCTTGTTAAAGCTTGTGTCTGTTCTGGAAAAGGCTCTGTCCTTATAAATAGAATGCCTTTTGGGTTTTTTGACTCTACTTGTGGTCTCAGACAAGGGGATCCTCTGTCCCCTTACCTCTTTATCTTAGCAGAGGAAATTCTCAGCCTCAACATTCAGAAACTGGTTTCCTCTAGGCTGGTTCTCCCTCTTTCCTCAGTGCCAAAGACCCCCTGCCATCTTTTCTATGCTGATGACATCCTGCTCTTCTTGAAAGGCAACAAGAAAGGTCTGATGGCTCTCAAACAAGTCCTAGCTAACTATCAATTCAGCTCGGGGCAACACATCAATGTGGCAAAAAGTAAGCTCTTTTTAGGCAAGTGCAGCCTGTTGACAAAAAGACAGATACTGTCCATCACCAACCTTCAAGATCATCCTCTATCCTCTTCTTACCTCGGTGCTCCACTGATAATTGGAACGCCGAAAAGACATCACTTGCACTCTCTGGTGGATAGGTTCCTCTCCAAGCTAGTCGGGTGGAAGTCCAGGCTGCTCTCTTTTGCTGGTCGCACTATCCTGATTAGGCACGTGCTTGGCAGTTTAGCCACTCACATTGCTATGGTCTTCCCACTCCCAAAGTCAGTCTCAAACCACCTAGAAAGTATAATGAGGAATTTCTTATGGTCGGGAGCTGCTTCTGGATCCAAGAGGAGTCAGATTCGTTGGGACTTGGTCTGTCTTCCCACATCAGAGGGAGGTCTTGGTATCAGGCGAATCCAAGACCATAATGGAGCTTCTTTTGTTAAGCTAGCATGGATAGCTGCTACGTCAGTTTCCCTTTGGGCTGATTGGATGAAAGGGAGGTACTTCCCCAGGACTACCTTATGGAGCTCTTCCACGACCAAAATTGGTTCCTGTGTCTGGCGGAAAATCAGGAAGGTAGCCCATATCATTCAAGAAGGCAGTAAATGGACCATTGGGAATGGCAAATTGGCCGATGCTTGGTTTGACTCTTGGTCTTCAGATTCAAGCCTGGCAGCTTAGTTTCCTTCCTTTTCCTTTCCCCCTCATCAGACGGTCAGCTCCCTCTGAGATGGCTCAGCCTGGACTTTGCCATCAGGGCTTCAGTTAGAGGTGGAAGAGGCTTTAAGGAGTGCCGTCCAGTCTATCACTATAGACCCAGCTTCAGTTGATTCCATCTATTGGAAAAGTCACCCAGGGAAAGATTTATCTCTCAAAGAGGCTTGGCAGTTAATTAGGCACTCTCAGCCTCGTAAAGCTTGGGCCCCCCTGGTTTGGAACCACCTCATAAGACCGAGAGTGTCCTTCTTCGCTTGGCGCCTGATGCATTGCAAGACTCCTACAAATGACCGGGCTCAAGCTACTGGCCTCAGTCTAGCCTCCAGGTGTTGTCTCTGTAATCAGAATGTTGAAACTGTGCTGCATCTCTTTTTCCTCTGCCCCTTTGCCTCTGCCCAATGGAGATGGATTCTTCAAGCTGCAGGAGTTAACATTGCTGTTCCTTGTTCCCCTTCTGCTATTTGGCAGAGCCTTTCAGCTAGCTGTGACAAGATAGCAAGACTAGGAGTTTCCTCCATCTTCTTCTCTACTACTTTTGTTATTTGGAAATGCAGAAATGACCTAATTCACAGAAACTTAAGAGCCTCTCAGACGAAGGTCAAGATCCTACTGAAAGAGCTTCTTTCCTCCTCTTTCAGTTCTATTAACAGACCTTTTTCTGGTAGGACTCTTCAGCTGTTTATACATTTTTTGTCTAACCCCAACCATTGAGTTTTGTACATCTCTTAGCCTCTTTCTTGCTTCTCTTTGGGCCTACTGCGCCTGCTCTGTGGAGCTGTTTTGTTGGTTTGTGGACAGCTTGTTACAAGCATTGGGGCTTATCTTTGCTTTAAGTCTCTCCTCCCGCTGGAGGTGCACCTATCTGCTTCAGCCATTGGTTCCTCAGTTTGCCCTGGGTAATGAAGAGATCCTGGGTCCCAAGCTCCTTCTGTTCTACTGGCAAATCATCTAGGCAGGATGCGGCAGAGCTCTGTGTTTTGCATTTTCCACTACTGTTTAGTTGGAGGTTGACCAAACTTTCTGCTCCTCTTCAGTGAACTCAGCATGCTGATAGTATGAAGCTGTTCTTTTTGGGGTGCAGTTCAGTCTCTTCTGTTTGGTGAGTTGCTGCTCTGCCTGTCCTTGCTGCCTATTCTCTGCAGAGTTGAGCGCTGCACTGTTTTGTTCTGCTAAGAGGAGTTCTGTGCTACTTGGTTTTGTTCTGCTGGTTGTCGTCTCCTATGCTTGCAGCGCAATTCGCCTGGAGGGGAGCTGGTTCCATTTAATTTTTTCATTTTGCTCTGCCTCTTTTCTGGCAGTTTCCCTCTTTTGGTCTGTTTTGTTGTTCCAAGTGTATTTTTCTGAGTTGGGTTGGCTTCTGGGTCGCTTCTGCCTTTGTGAAAGTCTTTTGTAATTTTGGGGGCTTCTTGCCCTTTTCTCTTTTTTCAATACAAATTAACCTTTAGCAAAAAAAAAATCATTTAACAGTAACCAACATGTAATAGCTACACCTCGTTGATAGTTGTAATGCAAGTACTAATGGGTGTTATAAATTATTCTTATAATCAACATGCTTAATGTGTTAGTCTCGTATTTGTGACTCATATAAGTCAACGGTCATATATATATTGGTGACTTATGCATTATTAATGACTCTTGTAATTTAAAAGTCCTAGACTGAAGGTTATAGTAGTGTCATAAATAGAGAGCATTGGTGTCACGCCCCGAGCCCGAGATTTCACACATCCCGAGGCGCGACACACGCCCGCGTGGAAATTCGAGTCAAACTCATTGACTCTAGGTCCCCACGTACGGAATTTACCCACAGGATATCACGTGTGAGGTTTATATTTCTCAATATGCCTGTATAAATCTGTCAAATAGATATCCAATTAACGTACACAATCATCAAGATATAGAGCATAAGGGTCCATGAGCATAGATTTAAAAGTTCAAGTTCAAGAGATAAAGAGAGAAGAAGTAAGTTAATTAAGTTTACAATCCCAAACTAACAAGTTTATAAACTACTACAAAATATGTGGCAATCCTAGCCACGGTCAGTGGGTTATTTAACGTCCTTTTCTCATCGAGTGGATGTCTAGAAGACATCATCAGGAGTCCACTCTGCTACGTTGTGTGGAGGTTCCTCTTCCTCAAGGATCTCCGGGGCAATGGCGTCAATGTATTCACCTGTAACGCCAAGTGTAGCACCATTAGACTAAGCTAAGCAAGACAAACATATACAATCCATATAACATGTATCAAATGAATAGTCAGACAGGTATAAATCATAAGAGATCAAGGAATAATCACTAGGCATATCAGTGCATGAATTAGCATGAGACATACGAGTCATAGATAACAGATAAACATATTAACAAACTAGTTGGCACATCCACATAAGCTATGTTCTCTCAAGTTAATCATATAACATGAAATAAAATGAGAGCAGAATATCAGGACAGGACAGGGCGGTGCTACTAGGAGACAGAGGTACCCAGAATTCTCCATCGTAGACCTAGGGTGCCGGTAAACCCTCAGAATATATTCCCATCTGCAGAGGGCCAGAAATTTACTAAACCCACACTTAGCCGGGTCCGACTTAGATAGGGTCAAAGCTAAGTGGTGCCGACTCATAGAATGCAATATACAGACAACAGAACAGGTGCAGGACAGTGTAAGTCAGATACAGGACATATACAGGACAAGACATATAAATAACAAATCGGGACTTACTGAAATATACTAAACAAATACAGAAATAAATATAACACAACAGATGTGTAACAGAAAATACATAACTAAACAGAAGTATGATCAAGTCATACTAGAATACTGAAAACGGAATGCAATGCATGTACGTACAGATCATATACGGAGTCAAGACAGAAATCAAGCCAAGCCTACGGTCTTGGGAACACATGTGGTCTTCACCGTCCAACTCAGGGTAGTATTAAGAGTTCGACATTATCGGGCTACGAGGACCCCTTGGCGTTACATAATTTGGATGTCGAATCCCTTAATAGAACACATTTGGCACGGTTACAATCCGAAGAACACAATGCCCCTTTTGTGGGTACGGGTGCTCAATCCATATCCACAATTCAACAAACCATCGGTCATGATAAAAGTTCAGGGTGCACATCCTACAGGTCCATCTATCAGGCCAATCAACTAGAACAAGCTACAGTCCAATGTCCGGCTCATGGAAACGTCCATTTGTCACAATTATGTAAAATCCAACATATAATCTTTTCCAAGGCTCAAATCAAATAAAATCAAAGTATAAGAGAACATCTGAACGCTAAAGCGAACCCGAGACAGAGAGCTGTTCGCTCGAGCGGACCAAAGTTCGCTCGAGCGAACTCTCCCAGAGAGCTCTTCGCTCGAGCATTCACTCACGCTCGCTCGAGCGAACTGTCAAATCCTGGGTTCCGAAAATCTGAACTTCTTGATTTCTCTCAAGCCATTCAAGGCATTCATTCCAGGTTTGAACCACTACCAATGGGTATCCTTGAGCTTCCAAAATGCTCATCAAAACCATCAATAAGCCCATATACATTAACAAGAAAAATCATCCACAAGAAAACCATTTTTGAGCAAGAAGAAGGGTATCTAAGCAAGATTGCATATATTCATGAATCAAACAAGAAATCATGCATACAAATGTATAAGTTTAACTTGCCTTGGTGCTTTGAAAGCTAGCTCTCACACCTAATCCTTGTTAAACTCGAAAATCCCCAAATATGAAAGCTCAAATGCCCTAAAATGGTGAAAACGAAATGAAAAAAAAATGAATGAGGAAGAAGATGATGCATACATGATTTGTAGCTTTCCAAGGATCAAAGAAATCAAATGGAAATGCTTAATGAAGAAAAAGCTTACCAAGAAGATGATGGAGAATGGATGAATGCTTGAGCTTAGGGAATGATCTCTTTCCCAATGGAATGAAGAAGATTAAATGGTAGCAAGAGATGATTAAGATGGGGAGTAATGAAGGAAGAAGAGAAATGGAAGAGTAGTAGTTGTAGAGAGGAAGAGCTCCCAGCTGCTGGAAATGGAGAAGGAAAGGAGAAAGAGTAGCTGAAATGGGTTTTGGATGGAATTTATTTCCAATAGTTGCATGCAAGTCCACTAATGGGCTGAAAATCTCAAGAAGAGGCTTGGACTGATTAAGTGGGCTAGGAATGGGCCTAAATGGATCCGAATTAAATGGGTCAAGACATGAAAGTTAAGGCCCATGAAATGCTCTATGCAATGCATTAAAAACCCAAAAATTTCTAAGTACACACAAGAGCCCAAAACACTCCAAAAGTCATAATCTACCTAGTAAATGGTCAAACCCCACTAATTCTATCTAATCAAGTCTAATCAAAATCAAAACATCCATTAAGCAATTAATCTAAATTAATTAACTCTAAAATGAGATTAAGGTGGGTCGGGGTGTTACAATTGGTCCAAAGAATGGTATCCAGTTTTATGTCAATCCACTCTTCATTATATATTGCTTATACCTTGATATAACGATGATGAAATGAAATCCAAAGTTAAGCAACTACATATCTATCAACTAGTAATAAACTAATGAGTTAGTCAATGAAACTTAACAAGAGAGGAGTATAACTACAATGGCATAAATCAAATATTTCTATCAATCTTGTTTTATGTAACTATCCACCATTAATGCATTTTAAATTCACACCCACCACCCAAATATCAAAAATGCACATGATAGAGAAGGTTAGCACATTTAAAGCATTAGAATCAACCAAATAAACATGCATACACCATTAATCATGTCTATATACTTGCCTTTGGCTTAGTTGAGCAAAAACCCCTTGCTTAGAGTCTAGGGTTACCTCAAACCTTGCTCTTCAAACCTCCCCACTTCAAACCAAGCAAAGAACCCACTTCCTACATGCCAAAATGAAAGGGAAAACCCACTAAACCAACAATACATGCTCCTAGTGTTGAAAGAAGCAAACTACATGAGTTTAGAGAGAGGGTTTGCTTACCTATTGATGAGGAGACAAAGGAGGAAGATGAAGGAGATGATGGGCAGACTCTTAAGCCATGGAGGAAGCATTGGAAACTCTTGGAAGCCCTATCTTGGTTGGCGGAGGAATAGGGGGAGAAGGAGTAGAGAGGTTGTAGAGAAGAGAAGGAATAAAATGAAATGGGGAAATGGGGCTTTAGGGTTTTGAAAGGGGATTTTCTTTTAGGAATTTTGCACATAAGGCCAAGTTGTTAGGGAGTTTACAAGAAAGTCCTTGGCAAATGGATATAGGCTCGTAATGAGAGTCCCTTGGGCCACCGGGCCAAGGTGGGTCCAAGTAAGTATGATATGCATGACCCACTACCTAATGCATCACACAGCACTAATCCTAATGCTTAGGCCACTAAATCCAAATAAGCACCCTAAATCTTAGTGATTAGTGACTAACCCCACTAATAAAGGCATGAGGCCTTACAAGGGTTGCCTCCAAAAAAGGCTAACAAAGAAAGGAAAATCAAAGAAAACCAGAGCAGCTGGATGTCGCCAGACTTGTCCTTGCATAACTTTGTACAAGTTGGAGGTTGGTAGCCCCTTGTGGGATGTTAGGCCTCATTCTTGGCACAATAGAGATCTTTAGTGCTATTTGATTTCTGTTGATTCACTCAAGTTTGACATTAGCAAGAGGGTTACAATTTTATGTTAATGTTTGCATAGACAGAGTTAATGAAGAAATCTCTGTCCCTTACCCACAAATTTATTTTCTTCTTCACATTTTCATAACTATGTCCTCATAGGCATGTATGTTAAGAAGCACCCAACTAGAGTGCTCTGAAGGATCTGAGTGTTACATAAAGGATTCCATGTTTAAAATAAATAAAAAAAGGAAAAAAAAACAGAGTTATAGACATCCACTACAAAGTACAAACTGATATCATCATTAGGGCTTTGTGTTTGGTTTCCAAATCAGCAAATATTAATGAATCAATTCAACTAAGACGATACTACCACTTTTTGTTTAAACAAAAACCAACAAGATACCATGGGACAAAAATAATGAGACAAAATATCAACATTACTTCTGTGTGGGGAGATTTCCAGAACCACAGGATTACGCTAATCACAGCCATCAGATGAGACTAAACACTCTCACGTGCCATCCGCGTGCTATCCACGTGGCACCAAGCTCACCACGGCCACCAGGGCAGGAGGTCCGGCCGAAGTCAGGCGGCTCCGGGCCACTAGCGCCGAACTGGCCCACCCCGGGCGCCATCTCGGCAGGGAGCTCCACCTCGGCTGGGCCACCCCGGATGCCATCTCGGCAGAAAGCTCCACCTCGGCTGAAGAAGCCGGGATGGAAGCCGAAGCCAGAAAGAGTCTCCACTCACGCCCCTCATCCCCCACGTCACCAGGCACGTGGAGGGATAGGGGCACGAGCTAGTGGGACAGACACGACATCCAGCCGCTCACAATCTTCGCCATATCCTGACAGGGCGGCATCCAGCGGCTGAGGCCACATCAGGGCAAGGCCCGAGGGCAGATCCCACGATCCCCTACCGCCAAAGGCGTCCAACACGATCTGGCCCAACAAGACGCGCATTAAATGCGATGTGGGCTGATCCGACGCGCATTTAATGCAGAGTGGGCTGGATTGGACCGCATTTATGGCAACGTGGGCTGATCATGACTTCCCAGTCGAATCATGAGACCCATGCCAAGATATCGTCCAAGATATCTTCCAAATCGTCTATAAAAGGATTGCATTTCCACATGCAAGGTACGCACAATTTCATACACAGAGCCGTTACTCTGTCTCTCTTCTTCCTCTCCTTCCATTGTTCCAGTTCTCTCACTGACTTTGGCATCGGAGAGCCTTGCGCCGCCCAGGCCAGGGTCCTTTGATCGTTTGCTCTTCTCTTTCAGGCTTTCGGACGGTACCCAGTCATTCCCAGTCATCATCTTCTCGGATAAGTCCTCTAAGGCTCCCCAGTTATTGTGGGTCATTATTTTCTGCACCTACAATTGGCGCCGTCTGTGGGGAAGTAATATCCCAACCTTCCCAACCTTCTTAACCTCAATCTCTCAGAAGCCATGCCTCCGAAAGCTAGGAAGGGCGTAGAGTCCTCAAGAGCAGCGCTCGAGCTGCCACCACCGTCAACGGACGTCCCTCCTCAAGGGCGCTCCCGCACGGTGCTTGGCACGTCTGCAGGCGAGGGCCGCTTAGGCTCTCAGCTCTTTGTCGAGTTCCCACTCCAAGAGGGACTCGAGGCCTCGATCTCAGCAGAAGAAGTCATGCCACCCGGACGCGATGAGCGTCGGCATGAGCGTCCTCGGAAGGACAAAGCCGTGGCCGTAGGAGAGACGCGCCACGTTCAACCCCCTGCCACTGCAGGGGTTCTCGAAGCCCAAAATGCTCTCCTCCAGAAGCAAGAGCAGCTGATTCGCGAGCTCCAGCAGCAGCTGAGGGCAGCGCAAACCGCCTCCTTGAGGCAGGTCTCTGAGCCTCAAGGGAAAAAGAGGGACGCCCCCAGCAGGGCAGCCCAGCCTCCCCGCGAGGACCTCAGAAATCATCTGGACCATAAACGGAGCCAGATTCATGACGAAGGCTCGAGCAACAGCCGGAGTCATCATAGCCGCGATGGCCGAACTCATAGCCGTCGTAGCCCGAACCACCCCAAGCGAAAGCCCAGAGCTCAGACTCCAGAGAAGGACGATGAGCAGGAGCGATTTGACAAACGTGTCAGATTGGCTCTCCAGCACAACTTGGACGTGCGGGACCAGAAGCAGATCTATGGCCACACTGATCTGGGGGGCTCACCCTTCACAAAAGAAATCGAGCGCACCCCTTTGCCCAGAAAGTTCTCCGTCCCGCGGTTCGTCCCCTATGACGGACTGTCCGACCCATCCGCTCACCTCCGACACTTCTCCCAGAAGATGTCCATCTGGGGGAACGAGGTTCACCTAAACTGCAAAATCTTCTCCTCCAGTTTGGGTGACCTCCCCCTGAAGTGGTTCTGCTCTCTCCCAGAGCAGTCGGTTTCCAGTTGGAAGGAGCTCCAGCTCTCCTTCCTGAAGAAGTTCCAAGCCTACACCGTCGTCCCCAAGAAGGAAGGGGACCTCCTCGCCCTGAGAATGAAGCAGGGCGAAACCCTCGCCAAGTTCGCCCAGCGATTCTGGGCGGTCTACAGCCAGATCGAGGGCACGAGGGAAGAGATAGCAATCTACGCTTTCCAGCATGCCCTGATCCCCGGCCACGACTTGCGGAAGGACTTGGCCGGGAACCCCCCAGAATCCATGCCAGAGTTGATGTCCCGGGTGAAGCGCTTCATATCCCAGGAGGAAGACGAGATCCGAGCTAGGGATCAGGACGGGCATCCGGAGCCCGAGCAGAAGAGTAGCCAGCCTCGGCAGAGAGGCGGGAGGCCCTCCCAGAAGCAGGAGCCCAAGCAGGCCTGGGTCTCCAGTTCGGCGAAGCCTTCGTCGTCCAGGTCTGGGGGCACCTGGAAGCCCAGACCTCCCTCCAGCGCCAGTCAGAGCGTCAACGTCGTCTTCAAGGAGCCCATCTACCGCATCCTGACCAAGATCAGGTCCAAGCCGTTCTTCAAGTACCCTCAGCCCATGCAGAATGAGCCCACCTCCGGCGGCCGAAGCCAGCTCTACTGCTCCTTCCATAGGGGTAACGGGCACAAGACCGAGGACTGCAAGACTTTGCAGCGGTACCTGGAGAAGCTGGCCGAAGAAGGCCACATTCCAGAATTCATCAAGGCAGGTGATGCCGGCGGTAGCGAGAGCCGGATTCACCAGAGCGCAGCCCAGGCTCCAGACAGCGAGGATTCAGAGAAGATCATTAACGTGATCCATCTGGCGTCCTCAGTTCCCGCTTCCTCGTCCCGGGACAGCTCCCAGGCCCGTGCCGAAGCCAGGCGGGCTTCGCACGGGAAAGAAGTATTGAAAGCCGAGCTCGCCCCGGCATCCAAGAAAGCCCGCCGCGACCGACCCGCCATCTCGTTCTCGGACAGAGACCTAGAGGGAATCCAGCTCCCTCACAACGACCCTCTACTCCTCACCATGAAGCTGAGAGACTTCACAGTGAAGAGGATCCTCGTCGACTCCGGCAGCTCCTCCGAGGTCCTCTACTACGACTGCTTCAAAAAGATGAAACTCTCCGAAGCAGACCTCACGGAGGTCCGTGCACCCCTGCTAGGGTTGTCCGCCACGCCAGTCTACCCCAAGGGCAGGATCACCTTGGAGACCCGAGTTGGCGGAGCCTCCGTGTCGGCCGACTTCCTGGTCGTGGATGCCCCTTCTCCCTACAACGTCATTTTGGGCAGAACGTGGCTTCACAAGTTAGAAGCCGTCCCATCTTCCCTCCACCAGAAGCTGAAGTTCGTCCATGAGAACAAGGAGGGCAAGATGGAAGTAGTCACAGTGGAGGGGGATCAGCAGCAAGCCAGGCAGTGCATGCTGGCCGCAGTCCCGGCAGTAAAGGAGCCAGAGCGCGTCAACCTCGCCGAGTTCGAGAAAGGCCTCGACGAAATCGGCCGAGATCCTGAGAAGAAGAGCATCGAGGACCTGGCCGAGGTCAGGCTAAACCCGGCAGATCCAGACAGGTTCTTCCTGATTGGCACCCAGCTGCCAGACGAGGAAAGGGCCGAACTCTCTCGTTTCCTGATGCAGAACGTCGACGTCTTCGCTTGGAGCCCAAGCGAGATGCCTGGGGTCGACCCTGAGGTCATGTGCCACAAGCTGAATGTGGACCCCGACCACAAGCCGGTAGTGCAGAGGGCCCGCAGGACAGGGCTGCAGCAGACAGATACGGTCGTCGAAGAGATCGACAACCTGCTGAAGGCAGGAGCCATCCGGGAAGTCCAATACCCGGTGTGGCTGGCCAACACGGTGGTGGTCAAGAAGAAAACTGGAAAGTGGAGGGTGTGCGTGGACTTCACGGACTTAAACAGGGCCTGCCCTAAAGATAGTTTCCCCCTTCCGAAGATTGACCAACTGATCGACGCCACCGCTGGTCACGACCGAATGAGCTTCCTCGACGCCTACAGAGGCTACCACCAAATCCCGCTCTACGAGCCAGACGAGGAGAAAACATCATTCATAACCCCCCGCGGCACTTACTGCTACAATGTGATGCCCTTCGGGCTAAAGAACGCGGGGGCAACCTATCAGCGCCTCGTCACAAAAATGTTCCATGCTCAGCTCGGCCGGACGGTGGAGGTCTACATCGACGACATGGTCGTCAAATCGGTGCACTCCGGCGATCATCTGGCGGATCTCGGCCAAATCTTCGACATCCTTCGCGCGTACAAGCTTAAGCTAAACGCTTCCAAATGCGCCTTCGGCGTAGCCTCTGGCAAGTTCCTCGGCAGCTTGGTAACGCGGAGAGGGATAGAGGCTAATCCGGACCAGATCACCGCGATCCAGAGCATCCAGAGCCCCTCTACCACGAAGGAAGTTCAGAAGCTCACAGGAATGGTTGCAGCACTCAACCGCTTCATCAGCCGGTCATCAGATAAGTGCAGGCCTTTCTTTCAGCTTTTAAAGAAAAATCTGAAATTCCAGTGGACCCCCGAGTGCGACCAGGCATTGGCCGCACTCAAAACCTATTTAATGTCACCACCCTTACTCTCCACCCCAACTTTGGGGGAGATTCTGTATTTGTACCTTGCGGTCTCGGATCACGCAGTGAGCTCCGTCCTCATCAGGGATGACGAGGGAATTCAAAAGCCAATCTATTATACGAGCAAGACCCTGCTCGATGCCGAGACCAGGTACCTTCTATTGGAGAAGCTTGCGTTGGCTCTCGTCAGTGCCTCCCGCAAGCTCTCCCATTATTTCCAATCCCACACCATTGTGCTGATCACGGAGCATCCACTCCGTTCAGTGTTCAAGAAAGCTGATTTTTCAGGGCGAATATCAAAGTGGGCAGTTGAACTGGGGCAGTATGATATACAGTACCGTCCCCGAACTGCGATCAAAGCCCAGATTCTGGCGGACTTCATCGTCGAATTCGTCTCCCCCAACCCGGCTCTGACTCAGCTCGGCACGGCACTGGGGGGCACAGGGCACGAGCCAGTAGAAACTGAGGTCGAGCAGTCTCCCACCTCGGCATGGAAGATCTTTGTCGACGGGTCGTCCACCTCCAAGAGAGCTGGCGCCGGCATAGTTCTCCAATCGCCAGAGGGCCTGGTCATAGAGCAAGCCTTCACCTTGGACTTCAAAGCGACGAACAATGAGGCAGAGTACGAAGCACTGATTGCAGGGTTGAACAGCGCCCGAATCCTCGGAGCCCAGCATCTGGAGATCTTCAGCGACTCTCAACTGGTAACTAGCCAGCTCGCTGGAGACTACCAGGCCAGGGACGACAGGATGGCGGCCTACTTAGCCCTTGCGAAAAAACTACTCTCTCATTTCCAGAAAGCCGAGGTCAGGCAAATATCCCGAGATACCAACACGAACGGAGATGCGCTTGCAAACCTGGCCTCCGCTGTCGAAGCAGGGAAGAAAAGGACCATCGAGGTTGGGTCAGTATCGAGGTCAAGTTTATAACTCCATTCATCTCGGCTTGTCCTCTGTGCTGACCCCGGCCCAAGCTGGATGGATCCAATTGTCGCCTACTTGAAGGACGACCAGCTCCCCGAGGACAAGGCTGAAGCCCACAGGATCAGACTCAAGGCAGCGCGATTCTGGCTCTCTCCCGAAGGCAAACTCTACAGGAAATCCTTCACAGGTCCATACCTCCAATGCGTCCATCCAAGCAAGGTGGACGACTTCCTATATGAGATCCACGAAGGAATCTGCGGCAGTCACATAGGAGGTCGATCCCTGGCTTACAGAGCAATAAGCCAGGGCTACTGGTGGCCCTACATGCAGAAAGACGCGCAGGTCTACGCCAGGAAATGCGAGAAGTGCCAGAAGTTTTCCCACTCCCTCCATCAGCCAGCACAAGATCTGAGTCCCCTCTCTAGCCCATGGCCCTTCGCTCAATGGGGCCTGGACATTATGGGGCCTCTTCACCGAGCTCCAGGAAACAAGAGATGGCTGATAGTGGCTACGGACTACTTCACAAAATGGATAGAGGCTGAACCGTTGTCTTCAATCACTGACAGGGACTCCAGGAACTTCGTTTGGAAAAACATCCTTACGAGGTTCGGCATCCCCCGGACCCTGATTTCGGATAACGGGACTCAGTTCGACTCCAAGTCCTTCAAAGACTTCTGCCAAGAGCACGGCATCAGAAATCATTACTCCACTCCGGCATATCCACAGAGTAATGGCCAGGCAGAAATCTCCAACAAAGTGATCCTGGACGGCCTGAAGAAGCGACTGGACAAGGCAAAGGGCAGATGGACAGAGGAGCTTCCGAGCGTGCTGTGGGCATACAGAACAACTCCAAGGAGGTCCACCTCGGCAACACCTTTCTCTCTGGCCTACGGGATGGAGGCAGTCATTCCTTTGGAAATCGGCCTTCCTACCATGAGGACAGAGCTGGTCGACCAAGGCCGAAATGAGACGAACCTGGCAATGGAGCTGGAGCTGGCAGACGAGCGACGAGAAGCAGCAGCCCTGCGACTGACCGACTATCAGCAACGGTTAGCCAGGGCATACAATCAAAATGTCAGAGAGAGAAAGTTCTCCACGGGAGAGCTGGTGCTAAAGAAAACCCTGCCAGCTGACAGAGAGCCAAACGAAGGGAAGCTAGCCCCGAACTAGCATGGCCCGTTCAGAATAGTCTCACTGGCAGGAAAGTCAGCCTACAAGCTCGAAGACTTGGAAGGCAAGCCACTGCCGAGACCATGGAATGCATCCCACTTGAAGAAATTTTATTTCTAAAGATGTATCGAGTCTCAAAATCAATAAAAGCAGCTTTCACCTTGTCATCAACTTGTCGTCTCTCTCTGACTGATTCCGACAGCATGGGTCTACGCCCTGGATACAGCCTGGAGTTCTTACACTCGGCCGAATTCCTAAAGTCCTCGGGTTTTGAACCCGCGGGTCTACCGCCCTGGAAAGGCCTCGAGTCCAGACTCGGTCGTTTCCTAAAGCTCCGGGCCCTGGGCCCTGGAGAAGGCCTCGAGTTCAGACACTCGGCCGGATTGGGTCTACCGCCCTGGAAAAGGCCTCGAGTCCAGACTCGGTCGTTTCCTAAAGCTCCGGGCCCTGGGCCCTGGAGAAGGCCTCGAGTTCAGACACTCTGCCGGATTGGGTCTACCGCCCTGGAAAAGGCCTCGAGTCCAGACTCGGTCGTTTCCTAAAGCTCCGGGCCCTGGGCCCTGGAGAAGGCCTCGAGTTCAGACACTCGGCCGGATTGGGTCTACCGCCCTGGAAAACGCCTCGAGTCCAGAATCGGTCGTTTCCTAAAGCTCCGGGCCCTGGGCCCTGGAGAAGGCTTCGATTTCAGACACTCGGCCGGATTGGGTCTACCGCCCTGGAAAAGGCCTCGAGTCCAGACTCGGTCGTTTCCTAAAGCTCCGGGCCCTGGGCCCTGGAGAAGGCCTCGAGTTCAGACACTCGGCCGGATTGGGTCTACCGCCCTGGAAAAGGCCTCGAGTCCAGACTCGGTCGTTTCCTAAAGCTCCGGGCCCTGGGCCCTGGAGAAGGCCTCGAGTTCAGACACTCGGCCGGATTGGGTCTACCGCCCTGGAAAAGGCCTCGAGTCCAGACTCGGTCGTTTCCTAAAGCTCCGGGCCCTGGGCCCTGGAGAAGGCCTCGAGTTCAGACACTCGGCCGGATTGGGTCTACCGCCCTGGAAAAGGCCTCGAGTCCAGAATCGGTCGTTTCCTAAAGCTCCGGGCCCTGGGCCCTGGAGAAGGCTTCGAGTTCAGACACTCGGCCGGATTGGGTCTACCGCCCTGGAAAAGGCCTCGAGTCCAGACTCGGTCGTTTCCTAAAGCTCCGGGCCCTGGGCCCTGGAGAAGGCCTCGAGTTCAGACACTCGGCCGGATTGGGTCTACCGCCCTGGAAAAGGCCTCGAGTCCAGACTCGGTCGTTTCCTAAAGCTCCGGGCCCTGGGCCCTGGAGAAGGCCTCGAGTTCGGACACTCGGCCGGATTGGGTCTACCGCCCTGGAAAAGGCCTCGAGTCCAGACTCGGTCGTTTCCTAAAGCTCCGGGTCCTGGACCCTGGAGAAGGCCTCGAGTTCGGACACTCGGCCGGATTCCTAAAATCAGGGTTTTTACACCCCTCAAAGATCATTGCCGAGCTCACGCTTCCACAGCCGAGACCAGTGGAATGATGACTCCACTTCGGCACAAGGCAGCTCGTCTCGGCCAAAGCCAGCCATTTCGGCCAAGGGCAGCTTTCCAGAGGAAGAGAGCTGTGCCAGCACTCAAACACACAAAAATGCAAGCATTCCAGAACAGTGCAAATAAAGAGAAAAAGAACTCAAAAGCATTGTACACGGTTTGGGTGATCACAGAATTCCTCCTTTTTATTCATTGTAAACTGTTTTATTACAAGAATTACAGAACAGAAAGCAAAGTACAGAAAGGAGGATCACAGTCCTCTAAAAACAGAAAATAAAGAAAAGTTGGGAGACTCCGATCTTCACTCACTCTTCGGGCGTCGGATCGTTGCCTGGAGGTTCTGAGTGATCCTGAATTTCAGTGAGCTCTACAACACGCTATGGTTGGTCAGACCAAAGCGGCTGCAGAAGCCCCTCCAGTGCGGAGGCCCTGGACCTCGCTTAGCTCTTCAACACCCTCCGGCCAGTAAGACCAGCCAAGGTTTGAAGAACCCCCAGGTCCAGCGGGGCCTCAATCCCACCTTCCGTCCGGCGGTCTCGCAAGACCGTGTCGGACGAGAATGCGCCACCGCCCCTCTTCCTCTTCTTCTCTCCATCAACGAAACCTGACCAGGGGCGGTCGGCCATGAACCCGCGTTCAGAGAGCGCGTGGTCCACGGGGAGTTCCTTCAGAGAGTGCGCAGACCACGACAGGCTTCCCCCCTTGGAGAAAGCCGTCCACAGGCGCAAGGTTTCCCCCCGGATCAAAGACTGCAGAATATCTACCAGCCATGGTTCCTATATCTATGTGATTTAAGCTATCTTATGTTCTGTTCTTTTCGTCGCCCATGGCAAGCCTGTCGCCCCTACTTATAGGAGGAAGAAGGGCTCAGCCTCCGAAGGAAGTTATGGGGGCGAAGCCTCCCACGCGTTGCTCGGGATGCACGACTGTTGACCAGCGATCCCTATGGCGCCAAGTGGAGACATCCGTCCGTTTCCCTCATAGGCCATGCCACCATGTTTACTGCTATTTATGATCTCCAGAATACGGAGAATCGGCACAGACAGCTATGAGGACCGTTTGACTCCTTCTACCTCAAGAGTCACGCGTTATATCAAAGGCATTCGAGCACCATTCAATGCACATCCAGGAATGAAAGAGAGGCAAATGCAGAGAAAAATGCACAAGTAAAGAAGCCCGACTTTCATTGAATCAACAGAGAATATTACAAGGCTAAGAAGCAAAAAACATTACATGCAAGAAGACAGAAATACAGAGGAGCCCGGCTACTGTGGTTTCGGCGACTCCACTAGGTCGATCACCGCATCTGATGGACCAGTGGACTCGGCCGAAACCGCGACCTTGCTGGGAGCGTCGCTGGCAGAGGAAGCTTTGACCGGTACCTCACCCGAACTAGGAGCAGAAGAGGTCTCACCCTGAGGCACGGCCGAAGCATCGCTGGCGACCGGGGCAGCTGGAGCGTCGTCAGCAGCAGGAGCGATTGCAGGAGCTTCAACTGGGGCACTTTCGGCTGCAGGAGCGGAGCTCGGCTCAGGAGCCGAGTCCGAGTACTTCGGTAGGTCCTGATAGACAGGATGATCTTCGGGGACCCCCGCACGTCTCAGTGCGGCCAGGCATCCTTCCTCGGACAGGATGGCGGTGATCTCCTCCACCTGCTTCTCATATAGCTCGGAGGCATGATTCACCCCATCCTGGAAGGCGGACTGGGCCTCGGCCAGAAGAGAGGCCTTCTCCTTCTCCAGCTCGGCATTCGCCGTCTTCAGCCTCGCCGTTTCGGGCTCGCCCAGCCAGCACTTCCCCGCGCAGCTCGTCCCCTCGGCCATCGATTCAAAAGGCCCTTTTACACCTGGCCAGCTCCGACTTCCAAGCTCGGCGCGTTCTCCTTGTTTCCTCGCCCAGGACCTCGCCCTTCAGATGATGGCCCTTCGAGGTAAGTCGGCGACATCAGCCAGAGCCGATGCCAGCCGAGCAGCCTCATCAGCGCTGGCCTTCTTCATCCGCTCCATTCCCGCCTGCAGCTCCTCTAGTTCCTTCTTTAGCTTGTCTCTCTCGGTCTCCAGCTGGGAGACCCTCGTCGCATTCCTGTCGCTCCTTCCCACCACGGTCAGGAGCCTCTGCACGTTCTGCAAATGGAAAAAGTGGGTCAAACCGGGGCAGTCATGCTAGGATACTTAGGGGAAAAACGCTAAAAACACTTACCAAGAGGTTGGCCTGGATCGCCGAAACCATCAGGCTCTCATCGTCGAACCTCTCGTGCGTCTCCATGTCTCGTGGCAGAGCACAGACCTTGGCGAGAGCCCCGATCACCTCGGCATTTCCCATCAGCCAGTCCTCGACGTTCAGAGGCTTACCGGGCTGAGTCTCCATCCTCGGCCTCCATGGCGCTGGGGCACTTCGGGGTCCGGAGGCCGATCCAGACCCTTGCCCCACCAAGATCGTCGGTTCGCGAGTCGTTCCCGCCTGACGCCTGCCCTGCCGGTTACGCTCTTCTCAACTGGTGCCACTCTTCTCAGCCGGTGCACTCTTGTCCGTTGGAGCCTTGGCTCCGGGGGGCCCGCGCAGGGGTCTTACTCTTCGGAGGCTGTTCGGCCGCCGAATCCTTCTCCCCCGCCTTGGACTTCTTCCTAGGCGGGGACCCCTCCCTCGGGCGCTCCGGCGAACGTCGCCGAACTCCCGCACTCGAAGCAGGAGCAGGAGCAGGAGCAGGAGCGGAAGCGGAAGTGTCGCCAGCACCTCCCGAGCTCGAAGCTGCTCGGGTGCTGGCAGAAGATGGCGTCGCAGAGGAAGAGGACGCCCGCCTGAATTTGGCCGCTAGGTCCTTGACGGCAGGCTCCCTCGACCTTCCCGCCATGTCTTCTTCCCGATCGGAAGAATAAGCGTCCACTATCTGCCTCAGGTTCGACGGTTCCGAACTTGAAGTAGACGCCTCGGACCCAGATGCAGCTCGGCTAGCGGCATGATCGCTCAAAGGGATCCCGGAAGGCACGGCAAGGGAGACGGTTGGGCGATCAGGATGCGTCTCGTCCACCTCGGGTACCCCGGTCCTCTGGTAGTGGTCGCGGTATCTCGGCGTGTATCCGAGTAGCTTCCAGGCCGACCTGGTCTCGTGCCCCTTGTACCTCTCGACCTTGTTGATGTCGTCGGGGTTCCTCCTCCAGCCCTCACTCGCAGCTCGGCGTCGTCTCGCACCTGCCTCTGCATAACAAACAGTAGATGAGTCAGCTCGGCATCGTCAAAATCAAGCAAAGAAAATGAATGAAAAGGAGCGATGTTTACTTGGGACTGTCCCGGGGCGGCGCGGGACCGCTAGCCTCCTACTTTCGCCAGCGCCGAACTCCCAGTCCCCCGAAACACAGAAGAAGGCTTCTTCGGCATTCTTACTTGAATCTTCTAAGGCCAGGACAAAGCCTCTTTGCTGCGGCTTCACCCGGAGATAATATCTCCC
>WHSA01000120.1:0-36951 GCA_012931725.1 Litsea cubeba | reverse complement strand
TAAATCGTAAATTACTTTACCGGTGAAGTGAAGTAAATGGTCCTAATAAGAGAGAACGAAAGCAAGGGTGTAGTGGAATCAAAAGGTGAGAGTAGCATTTTTATTTTCTCTCTTAATATGAAGAGTGTTTTTTTTTTTTTTTTTTTGTAAGGGAGCTCGTGGATCGGGTTTTGGGCTTGGGGTTTAGTTATTAATAGATGGTTCGTGCCCAGGCTTCTTTTTTATTTGCACCTAGTGCCTGAGAGCCGGAATCACCGTTCGGCCCAAATATATATATATAAATATATATTCATTAATTTATGAGGGAGGGAGGGCGCAATAATGTGGGTACTCAAACCCATGACCTCTCATAGAAGGTTATATGATCAGAGCAGCTGAGCTGGCCTAGTACTAGGATTGTAAACGGGTCAGATCCGGTCCGACTCCATGGTGGACCCGGAACCGGAACCGTTAAGGAGAAAGTGGAGCTGGATCCTAAGCGGAAACCGTTTCGGAACCGGTTTCTTGGCTCCGGAACCGGAACCAGAACCATATATGGGACGGGTCCGGATCCAGGTCCGGGTCTAGGTAGAGAAGGATATTAAAAAATATATGATTTTTAGGAGAAATTCTTGTAACTTTAGGTAGTATGTCAGGTCTCGGGTCCGATTCATAAACGGGTCTTTGTCCGGAACCTAATTTAGGTTTCGATTGATAAACGGGTCCGGGTCAGGAACCTAATTTAGGTTTCGATTGATAAACGGGTCCGGGTCCATATAGGTTCCGACCTGTGAACCCGGGAACCGGCATATGAGCATTTGATGTTGCAAATTGCACCTCTAAATCAACTTTTTTTTGACATTTTTATGTACAATATTAGAGGTAGTAAGTAGACTTGACGCACTGTTATAAGATGAATGATGTACTTATTTTTAGAAAAATGAAGAATAAACATAAATTAGAATCGATTTTGGAACTAGATTCCAGTCCTTTAGGTGGACCCGGATCCGGGTTTACCTATCGGAGCCGGGTCTGGAACCAACTAAACAGGCTCCGAGTCTAAACCGGATCCGGAACCGGAACCGTTATTTAGAAACGGGTTCGGGTCCACTATGGTTCCGATCCGGAACCGTTCCTTTTGCAACCCTACAATCGTGCCCTCAGGGGCGGACCTACATATTAGTGTATGGGGGCTTCAGCCCCCCGTTAAATCTGAAAAGCCCAGTAGGCCTATTGGACTGGCTTGCTCCGCCCCCAAGGAACAAAGCCCATGAAATCTCTCTCTCTCTCTCACTCTCTCTCCCCCTCCCCAAAAATACCAAATTGGCGATAGATCAGCTCCGGCTCCGTCGCTCATCGAAGTCTCTCTCCCCTCCGTGTCTCGGTTCTAAATTGGATTTGAATTTTTAAGAATTTATTATGAAGCGAATCAAACCGATGATCATTAAAGACTACGAGTGATGAAAGATTTAAGGATGGAGTTGTAGATCGCAGGGGCAAATTGCTTTAATAGAGTGATATCTTGGATTTTATTCTTTAATTATGGGGATGTTATTTGAAGACCCCTTATATATTCCTACTTTTATTTCTAGGGAAGTATATGTATTAAAAAGAGTAGAAATTCAATTCACCATGTGTCAATTGCCAAAGTAAGCTTGTGTGATTTTTTCTCTCTATTCATATCATATGTGAGTTCACTAGATACGGGCAACAAGAAAAAACGCAACTATTGATTCTTTCATTCTATTTTATGTTAATTGGAAATGAAAAGGTGTTGCGGCTTTATTTGGACACTCACGCAGCTTTACCGCTGCTGCCGTGGGCGGAGAACTCGCATTTTCCACTTTTCCTCCTCTCTGAGAGGAGGAAATCCGGAAAATGCAGCTTTACCGCTGCTGCCATGGGCGGAAAACTGGCATTTTCCACTTTTCCTCCTCTCTGAGAGGAGGAAATCCGGAAAATGCTGCTTTACCGCGGATGCATACGGCGGAAATCTTGCAAGCCGATTTTTTAGCCTTTTTTCCATTCTTTTACTTGTTGGTGGGTCACGGGTTAGTTCGCAAAATGATGGATGGACATGTGTGAATAACAATTTGATGAAATAATATCAAATCACAATAAACACAGTAAATCGTAAATTTACTTTACCGGTGAAGTGAAGTAAATGGTCCTAATAAGAGAGAACGAAAGCAAGGGTGTAGTGGAATCAAAAGGTGAGAGTAGCATTTTTATTTTCTCTCTTAATATGAAGAGTGTTTTTTTTTTTTTTTTTTGTAAGGGAGCTCGTGGATCGGGTTTTGGGCTTGGGGTTTAGTTATTAATAGATGGTTCGTGCCCAGGCTTCTTTTTTATTTGCACCTAGTGCCTGAGAGCCGGAATCACCGTTCGGCCCAAATATATATATATAAATATATATTCATTAATTTATGAGGGAGGGAGGGCGCAATAATGTGGGTACTCAAACCCATGACCTCTCATAGAAGGTTATATGATCAGAGCAGCTGAGCTGGCCTAGTACTAGGATTGTAAACGGGTCAGATCCGGTCCGACTCCATGGTGGACCCGGAACCGGAACCGTTAAGGAGAAAGTGGAGCTGGATCCTAAGCGGAAACCGTTTCGGAACCGGTTTCTTGGCTCCGGAACCGGAACCAGAACCATATATGGGACGGGTCCGGATCCAGGTCCGGGTCTAGGTAGAGAAGGATATTAAAAAATATATGATTTTTAGGAGAAATTCTTGTAACTTTAGGTAGTATGTCAGGTCTCGGGTCCGATTCATAAACGGGTCTTTGTCCGGAACCTAATTTAGGTTTCGATTGATAAACGGGTCCGGGTCAGGAACCTAATTTAGGTTTCGATTGATAAACGGGTCCGGGTCCATATAGGTTCCGACCTGTGAACCCGGGAACCGGCATATGAGCATTTGATGTTGCAAATTGCACCTCTAAATCAACTTTTTTTTGACATTTTTATGTACAATATTAGAGGTAGTAAGTAGACTTGACGCACTGTTATAAGATGAATGATGTACTTATTTTTAGAAAAATGAAGAATAAACATAAATTAGAATCGATTTTGGAACTAGATTCCAGTCCTTTAGGTGGACCCGGATCCGGGTTTACCTATCGGAGCCGGGTCTGGAACCAACTAAACAGGCTCCGAGTCTAAACCGGATCCGGAACCGGAACCGTTATTTAGAAACGGGTTCGGGTCCACTATGGTTCCGATCCGGAACCGTTCCTTTTGCAACCCTACAATCGTGCCCTCAGGGGCGGACCTACATATTAGTGTATGGGGGCTTCAGCCCCCCGTTAAATCTGAAAAGCCCAGTAGGCCTATTGGACTGGCTTGCTCCGCCCCCAAGGAACAAAGCCCATGAAATCTCTCTCTCTCTCACTCTCTCTCCCCCTCCCCAAAAATACCAAATTGGCGATAGATCAGCTCCGGCTCCGTCGCTCATCGAAGTCTCTCTCCCCTCCGTGTCTCGGTTCTAAATTGGATTTGAATTTTTAAGAATTTATTATGAAGCGAATCAAACCGATGATCATTAAAGACTACGAGTGATGAAAGATTTAAGGATGGAGTTGTAGATCGCAGGGGCAAATTGCTTTAATAGAGTGATATCTTGGATTTTATTCTTTAATTATGGGGATGTTATTTGAAGACCCCTTATATATTCCTACTTTTATTTCTAGGGAAGTATATGTATTAAAAAGAGTAGAAATTCAATTCACCATGTGTCAATTGCCAAAGTAAGCTTGTGTGATTTTTTCTCTCTATTCATATCATATGTGAGTTCACTAGATACGGGCAACAAGAAAAAACGCAACTATTGATTCTTTCATTCTATTTTATGTTAATTGGAAATGAAAAGGTGTTGCGGCTTTATTTGGACACTCACGCAGCTTTACCGCTGCTGCCGTGGGCGGAGAACTCGCATTTTCCACTTTTCCTCCTCTCTGAGAGGAGGAAATCCGGAAAATGCAGCTTTACCGCTGCTGCCATGGGCGGAAAACTGGCATTTTCCACTTTTCCTCCTCTCTGAGAGGAGGAAATCCGGAAAATGCTGCTTTACCGCGGATGCATACGGCGGAAATCTTGCAAGCCGATTTTTTAGCCTTTTTTCCATTCTTTTACTTGTTGGTGGGTCACGGGTTAGTTCGCAAAATGATGGATGGACATGTGTGAATAACAATTTGATGAAATAATATCAAATCACAATAAACACAGTAAATCGTAAATTTACTTTACCGGTGAAGTGAAGTAAATGGTCCTAATAAGAGAGAACGAAAGCAAGGGTGTAGTGGAATCAAAAGGTGAGAGTAGCATTTTTATTTTCTCTCTTAATATGAAGAGTGTTTTTTTTTTTTTTTTTGTAAGGGAGCTCGTGGATCGGGTTTTGGGCTTGGGGTTTAGTTATTAATAGATGGTTCGTGCCCAGGCTTCTTTTTTATTTGCACCTAGTGCCTGAGAGCCGGAATCACCGTTCGGCCCAAATATATATATATAAATATATATTCATTAATTTATGAGGGAGGGAGGGCGCAATAATGTGGGTACTCAAACCCATGACCTCTCATAGAAGGTTATATGATCAGAGCAGCTGAGCTGGCCTAGTACTAGGATTGTAAACGGGTCAGATCCGGTCCGACTCCATGGTGGACCCGGAACCGGAACCGTTAAGGAGAAAGTGGAGCTGGATCCTAAGCGGAAACCGTTTCGGAACCGGTTTCTTGGCTCCGGAACCGGAACCAGAACCATATATGGGACGGGTCCGGATCCAGGTCCGGGTCTAGGTAGAGAAGGATATTAAAAAATATATGATTTTTAGGAGAAATTCTTGTAACTTTAGGTAGTATGTCAGGTCTCGGGTCCGATTCATAAACGGGTCTTTGTCCGGAACCTAATTTAGGTTTCGATTGATAAACGGGTCCGGGTCAGGAACCTAATTTAGGTTTCGATTGATAAACGGGTCCGGGTCCATATAGGTTCCGACCTGTGAACCCGGGAACCGGCATATGAGCATTTGATGTTGCAAATTGCACCTCTAAATCAACTTTTTTTTGACATTTTTATGTACAATATTAGAGGTAGTAAGTAGACTTGACGCACTGTTATAAGATGAATGATGTACTTATTTTTAGAAAAATGAAGAATAAACATAAATTAGAATCGATTTTGGAACTAGATTCCAGTCCTTTAGGTGGACCCGGATCCGGGTTTACCTATCGGAGCCGGGTCTGGAACCAACTAAACAGGCTCCGAGTCTAAACCGGATCCGGAACCGGAACCGTTATTTAGAAACGGGTTCGGGTCCACTATGGTTCCGATCCGGAACCGTTCCTTTTGCAACCCTACAATCGTGCCCTCAGGGGCGGACCTACATATTAGTGTATGGGGGCTTCAGCCCCCCGTTAAATCTGAAAAGCCCAGTAGGCCTATTGGACTGGCTTGCTCCGCCCCCAAGGAACAAAGCCCATGAAATCTCTCTCTCTCTCTCACTCTCTCTCCCCCTCCCCAAAAATACCAAATTGGCGATAGATCAGCTCCGGCTCCGTCGCTCATCGAAGTCTCTCTCCCCTCCGTGTCTCGGTTCTAAATTGGATTTGAATTTTTAAGAATTTATTATGAAGCGAATCAAACCGATGATCATTAAAGACTACGAGTGATGAAAGATTTAAGGATGGAGTTGTAGATCGCAGGGGCAAATTGCTTTAATAGAGTGATATCTTGGATTTTATTCTTTAATTATGGGGATGTTATTTGAAGACCCCTTATATATTCCTACTTTTATTTCTAGGGAAGTATATGTATTAAAAAGAGTAGAAATTCAATTCACCATGTGTCAATTGCCAAAGTAAGCTTGTGTGATTTTTTCTCTCTATTCATATCATATGTGAGTTCACTAGATACGGGCAACAAGAAAAAACGCAACTATTGATTCTTTCATTCTATTTTATGTTAATTGGAAATGAAAAGGTGTTGCGGCTTTATTTGGACACTCACGCAGCTTTACCGCTGCTGCCGTGGGCGGAGAACTCGCATTTTCCACTTTTCCTCCTCTCTGAGAGGAGGAAATCCGGAAAATGCAGCTTTACCGCTGCTGCCATGGGCGGAAAACTGGCATTTTCCACTTTTCCTCCTCTCTGAGAGGAGGAAATCCGGAAAATGCTGCTTTACCGCGGATGCATACGGCGGAAATCTTGCAAGCCGATTTTTTAGCCTTTTTTCCATTCTTTTACTTGTTGGTGGGTCACGGGTTAGTTCGCAAAATGATGGATGGACATGTGTGAATAACAATTTGATGAAATAATATCAAATCACAATAAACACAGTAAATCGTAAATTTACTTTACCGGTGAAGTGAAGTAAATGGTCCTAATAAGAGAGAACGAAAGCAAGGGTGTAGTGGAATCAAAGGTGAGAGTAGCATTTTTATTTTCTCTCTTAATATGAAGAGTGTTTTTTTTTTTTTTTTTGTAAGGGAGCTCGTGGATCGGGTTTTGGGCTTGGGGTTTAGTTATTAATAGATGGTTCGTGCCCAGGCTTCTTTTTTATTTGCACCTAGTGCCTGAGAGCCGGAATCACCGTTCGGCCCAAATATATATATATAAATATATATTCATTAATTTATGAGGGAGGGAGGGCGCAATAATGTGGGTACTCAAACCCATGACCTCTCATAGAAGGTTATATGATCAGAGCAGCTGAGCTGGCCTAGTACTAGGATTGTAAACGGGTCAGATCCGGTCCGACTCCATGGTGGACCCGGAACCGGAACCGTTAAGGAGAAAGTGGAGCTGGATCCTAAGCGGAAACCGTTTCGGAACCGGTTTCTTGGCTCCGGAACCGGAACCAGAACCATATATGGGACGGGTCCGGATCCAGGTCCGGGTCTAGGTAGAGAAGGATATTAAAAAATATATGATTTTTAGGAGAAATTCTTGTAACTTTAGGTAGTATGTCAGGTCTCGGGTCCGATTCATAAACGGGTCTTTGTCCGGAACCTAATTTAGGTTTCGATTGATAAACGGGTCCGGGTCAGGAACCTAATTTAGGTTTCGATTGATAAACGGGTCCGGGTCCATATAGGTTCCGACCTGTGAACCCGGGAACCGGCATATGAGCATTTGATGTTGCAAATTGCACCTCTAAATCAACTTTTTTTTGACATTTTTATGTACAATATTAGAGGTAGTAAGTAGACTTGACGCACTGTTATAAGATGAATGATGTACTTATTTTTAGAAAAATGAAGAATAAACATAAATTAGAATCGATTTTGGAACTAGATTCCAGTCCTTTAGGTGGACCCGGATCCGGGTTTACCTATCGGAGCCGGGTCTGGAACCAACTAAACAGGCTCCGAGTCTAAACCGGATCCGGAACCGGAACCGTTATTTAGAAACGGGTTCGGGTCCACTATGGTTCCGATCCGGAACCGTTCCTTTTGCAACCCTACAATCGTGCCCTCAGGGGCGGACCTACATATTAGTGTATGGGGGCTTCAGCCCCCCGTTAAATCTGAAAAGCCCAGTAGGCCTATTGGACTGGCTTGCTCCGCCCCCAAGGAACAAAGCCCATGAAATCTCTCTCTCTCTCACTCTCTCTCCCCCTCCCCAAAAATACCAAATTGGCGATAGATCAGCTCCGGCTCCGTCGCTCATCGAAGTCTCTCTCCCCTCCGTGTCTCGGTTCTAAATTGGATTTGAATTTTTAAGAATTTATTATGAAGCGAATCAAACCGATGATCATTAAAGACTACGAGTGATGAAAGATTTAAGGATGGAGTTGTAGATCGCAGGGGCAAATTGCTTTAATAGAGTGATATCTTGGATTTTATTCTTTAATTATGGGGATGTTATTTGAAGACCCCTTATATATTCCTACTTTTATTTCTAGGGAAGTATATGTATTAAAAAGAGTAGAAATTCAATTCACCATGTGTCAATTGCCAAAGTAAGCTTGTGTGATTTTTTCTCTCTATTCATATCATATGTGAGTTCACTAGATACGGGCAACAAGAAAAAACGCAACTATTGATTCTTTCATTCTATTTTATGTTAATTGGAAATGAAAAGGTGTTGCGGCTTTATTTGGACACTCACGCAGCTTTACCGCTGCTGCCGTGGGCGGAGAACTCGCATTTTCCACTTTTCCTCCTCTTTGAGAGGAGGAAATCCGGAAAATGCAGCTTTACCGCTGCTGCCATGGGCGGAAAACTGGCATTTTCCACTTTTCCTCCTCTCTGAGAGGAGGAAATCCGGAAAATGCTGCTTTACCGCGGATGCATACGGCGGAAATCTTGCAAGCCGATTTTTTAGCCTTTTTTCCATTCTTTTACTTGTTGGTGGGTCACGGGGTTAGTTCGCAAAATGATGGATGGACATGTGTGAATAACAATTTGATGAAATAATTGAAAGTCCTTGGGGATCCTAACCCTAGAGGGGGGTGAATAGGGTGAGCTACTAATAGTGACTAACTATGACCAATTTTAATTTTCTATAAACTAACTAGTCACTAGTGATGATAACAAGCACAATGCGGAAGCTAAAATACATACAATCACCACAAGAGCATGCACCACAACACAATATTTATAGTGGTTCGGCCAACGTGCCTACATCCACTACCGGCTTGTGTTCCTCACACCCCACCGGATTTCCACTATTATGCTTTTCAAAAGGCTAAGCAATAACCTCTACAATTATGCTTTCCAAGGATAAGCAATAACCTTACAATGTTGTTTTTCTAGGCTAAACAACAACTTTACACAATGCTTTTAAATGGCTAAGCAATAACCTTACAAGTAAATATTTCTCTCAAAGAAAGTGTCTTCACAAAACACTCTTATGAGATTACAATTGAAGCTCAATAAAAATTGCCTCTAAGTAGGCGGATAAGAAAATGAAAATCTAACTCACACAACACAATGAAATGCAAAGATGAATGCTTGTGATATGTGTGAGTGGAAAACTTCAATCAAGTTTAAAAAGAAGGCTTAATCAATATATGCTAGAAGCATTTGAAAGTTAAGGCACACAAAGATTTGATTGAAGTTATATGCAAATCACTTGAACAACTACAAACTTGTTAATGATGTGAAAATCAAAAGATCACAAGTTGAAAGTTTAAGCCTAATCAAGTGATGCATGTGCTATGCTATGTTGTTTTCAAAAACAAGGTTTGACTTAAGATTCAAATGAATGAAAACAACAAAGATGATTCAAACAAGTTAATGAAACATGTTATAAAGAAATCAAAGTTTTAAACATAACATGTTTAACAAAGTTTAAAACTAAACTAAGTTTGAATCAAAGAAAGAATTCATTACAACTTAATATCAAAGATTGAATGGAAGTAATGAATTCATTTATCATAGTTATCATGCTAAAAACATTTACCAAAGATTTAAAACCAAGCATGAAACATATGATTAAATTAAGCAAAGCTTACTGGAGATTTAACTTCATGATCCAAGCTTTAGCTTCCTAATGACCTTCTTAATCCCCTTGGTTCATCCCCTTTATCTCCTCTTCAAACACCTCAAGAAGGCTCCAAGTTTCCTCAAAGTTCCAACATTTTTCCAAAGGGAATGAAGCCTTTTATACACAGAAAACAGAGTTTCCTGCGTGTCCCCGGTCGACCCCCAGCTTGGCTCGGTCGACCGACCCTTAACGGTCAGAAAAATGACCGTTGGAGAGCCAAACGGCTCTCTGCCCAGTCGACCCGCAGTGTACGCGGTCGACCGAGATGTGTACCCGGTCGACCGAGTACACTGGTGTAAGACCCCGACCCGAGAGACCTCGTTTAGAGTTGTTTGAGTTGTGTTTTAGTGTTAAGTGTGTTTAGTAGTTTTGGATTAGTTGGGGATTAGAATAGCTTTTATAATAGCTTTGGGGAATTTGGAGAGCCTTTTGATGTGTGGGACCCTTTGGGGGTTCTTGTTACGAATTATGTGAGATTGGGGGTTTACCGATGTTTTTCAAGAATCGTGTTTTAACCCATTGAACTTATCTTGTTAATCCCTACAGTTTTCATGTTGACATCGTTTTCATTTGAGGACCTTAAACCTGATTTTTCACTAATTGAGGGCAAAATGGTCTTTTTACCCAAAATCTGGACACCGATTTCAATGTCACCAAAATGTGCAAAATATATACTTTTTGGAAACTAGAAATTTTGCCGATCAACTTTGTCTTCTTCGCCGATTTCGTTTGAAGCCCCGAAAACCTTGTTTTGAGCCCGAGAAGTTCTTTAAGTTGTGGGCCCCACTCCCACTTACTATATATAGAAAGCTTCTTCTTCTTTTTCCCATTTCTGGCAAAAACCCTAGAGGAGAAGAGAAATCCCAGCCCTAAGGGTTTTCCCTTACCTTTTCTTGCTTCTTCATCTCCAATCACCCACTAAACTAGTGCTAATGGAGAATTAGTTGCTATAATCTTCTTCCTCATCTCAAGGCCTTCATCTTGATACCATTTTTGAAGAAAACCGCCCACTTCAAGTCTTGCTTTGGACAACACCTTGCTTTTTGAAGAACTTCCTTGTAAGTGATTTTCTTAAAAGTTTTATAATCTTGTTTGTTTAGCCCTAGGGTAGCTTCATTTCAATTATTGGAAGATTCCGTTTTGTTTTAATTGGATTTTGTTGATTTAGGGTTTGGTTTTGGGGGTTTTGTGTATAGGTGTTTGATTGTGGAATTAAGAGGTGATTAGAGCTCAATTGAATTGCAATTGGACCCAAGGCAAGTGGACGAAATGATTCTCATGTGTTTTATCATGTTTTATGCAAAATCTAGATTTGTCTTCATTGATGGTTTTAATGAATTATCATGTTTGATGATTTAGTCTTATTGATTTTGAACGATGATTTGATGAGATAATGAGGCAAGGAATAGCCCAATTAATTGTGAAGATATGTATGGAAGAAGGGGAAAGAAAGGAAATGGATAGGAGTTGGACAAGAGAAGGATTCAACCAAATGGGTTGAGGTTCGCTACAGGGCCGATCGATCGCCCATCAGGTCCGATCGATCGGACTGTAATTAACTGAGAGGGTTTGCAGGACCGATCGATCGCCCATCAGGTCCGATCGATCGGACTGTAATTAACTGAGAGGGTTTGCAGGACCGATCGATCGCCCATCAGGTCCGATCGATCGGACTGTAAATAACTGAGAGGGTCTTCAGGACCGATCGATCGCCCTTCAGGTCCGATCGATCGGACTGAATAAAAATGAACTGTAAAATGAGAAAATTATGGGACTATTTTCCAGATTCACCCCAAGTCCATACTCAAGTCCAATTCAGCTCTATCCCTTATCTTCTTATTTGAAGACATTGAACCTATAATGATGCGTTCAAACCCATGAAAGATTGGGGTATATTGTGAAGGGCTGTAATGTGGAAGTATTGTTTGGAGGCCCAATGTTATTCAAGGATGGGTAAGGCATTATATGGAGTCCGAAAGAAGGAAGAACCTCATCGTGGAAACTCCATGAGGTTTTCTAGATTGATCAATGTGTATAAGGACCCGGAATGTCCCTAACTCTTAAAGAGTACCAAAATTTCATCATAACCGACATACGGGACCCTATTCGCACTGATTCAATCCTAGAAACCCCATTGTTGGCCTGTAAATGTATGAAAAACTATTTGTATTTAATTTTCAACTAAACTCTTATTTTGGGATTTCAAACCAACTTGATATGATTGGACTGTTACAAGAGTACTAAAAGTGATGTGTTTGGCTTTTGCTAACTGGTATATGGCGACTTGAGATGGATGTGTATTTGTGCCTATGGCACCCCGTTTCTTACTGTGCATATGATTTGATTTATCGTATTTGACCTATGAGTCGGCACCACTGAGCTTGGACGACCTCGTCGGTTTGATCCTCCGACTTGGGGTTCCTTCCCCTCCCGATAGCCAGCTGCAGTCTGGAATGTGCAGAGTTTTTTACCCGGTTCGCTACCGTGGCCCCGCAGAGTATATATATATGTATATTATAATATTTATAGTTGTTCCTCCTCACCTCGTGTGACTGAGGACAATGATCTTGTTAGGGTATGCGCTCTCTTCACTTCGGTGAAGGGAGGATCTAGCTTGTGGGGTTGCCATCTTGACAGTTTCCAAATCCTTGTTACCTTACTGGATTTATTGCATATGTACTTCTTTTGAAATGATACATTGTCTTTTACAAAGTTCATTGTTTATCCACAAGTTTTCTTAACTCTTGCATAGCATCATTGTTTTATTATTGTTATGTCTTTTCACCCACCTGCCAGACCGTCGTGTCTGATCCATTTATTTTGGTACTCAGGTCCCGAGCTCTTTGCCATTGAGGAGGAGCCAGAGGAGGCGGTCGGTGCACCGCAACGTGTGATTGAGTGGCAAGCCGATGATGTCATGTAGACATTCGGCCTTGCCTTGAGAACGATACACTTTGGGAACTTGATATCTTTGGTTTAGATTTCATTTGGTTGTACGGTCTTTGTTGACCGTTATTTTGGGAGTTTTTGTTAGATCTCGTGATCACTGAGAGGGGGGGGTGAATCAGTGATCTCTTTTAAACAGGTCCTTGCTAACAACAATTCAAATCAAACCACACAATTTGACACCAGATTTTACGTGGTTCACCAAAAGGCTACGTCCACGGTTCAATCCCGTCCGAACAACAATCCGGTACAGGTCTGAATCTTATTTAGTCGCACCGACGACAAAGAGCACCAACCCTTAAATTCAGATAGCACCAACTATCTAGGAAGCACCGACTCCCTTAGGTTTCAGATAGCACCAACTATCTAGGAAGCACCAACTCCCTTTACAATTTGTCTGCACCCACAGACAGGATCACCAAACCCCAAAACACCAAGCACCAACTTGATGATTACAGCAAAGAAGATAAACTGATCTACAGCCCTTTCCCCTCTACAATTCTCTCTCTCTCAATCCCTTACAAATAGAAATTAAAAGCATAAAAGAGAGACACTTAACTCATGGACGAATCACCATCTTCTAGAGCATAATCCCGTCCATAATTGCTGTAGAAAGATGCAGCACAACAGCACACAGCAACAGCACCAGCTTTCTCTCAAGAACTCTCTCTCTTTTCTCTTCTCTTCTTCTCTCTCTGGTGTCTTTTCTTGGTGTTTATGAACGACCCAAGCATGCCTTTATATAGGTTTTAGTAACCCCTAATTGTGTTTAAAACGGGCTACAATTCGTTTAGAAAGAGTCCCAAACAAATTAGATAAGTATGCTGAATTTTCGTGCTCAACTTCTAATTCTGCGCAACTCTGGTTCCCGTGCTCGGTCGACATCATACTGTGCTCGGTCGACATCATACACTGACTGGAAATCAGTCACTTATCGAGCTCGGTCGACATCCTGAGGGCTCGGTCGACCGAAGACACACTGTGTCACGAAAATAACTGAGAGCTACCAAAATCTGTTTTCTGCAGGTTTCTTCTTGCTCGGTCGACCGCATGAAGAGCCCGGTCGACCGCGTGCTCTGCTTCAGGAATGCTGAATTCCTGAACTGTGTCAACTCTTATTTTTCTTTTTAAGCTCTATCAATTCCACTCTTTCAACACATGATTGAGACATAGTGTTGACAATAATTCCAATACAATTTGATGCTTGAGACACCAAACACACCAATGCTTCAAGATTCAACTCAATGCATCTCAAATTCCAACAATCTCCCCCTTTGGAATTGTTGGCAACACTTGGAACTTCAACACAGACACTTGGAACATGTTGACATCATAGAGCCTTTTTAGAACAATAAACTCCCCTTGGAACATGATCTTCTCATTCACTATCTTGATACCAATTTTCATTCCAATCTTCCATCTTCCTCATGCTATCATATTTCCATCTTCTTAGCATAAGACTAACTTCAACATGCATATAGTCTTTCCTTGCATAATCTCCTCAGCATAACTTGATACCAATCTCCAGATAACCTTCTCAAGATGACATGCATATCAACCTTTCCATGCATAATCTTCTCCCCCTTTGACAATAATTCCAAAGGGACCAATCTAGGAGCAAATAAGATATTCAACGAATTCATTGCTCCCCCTTTCTGGCACATCTCCTAAGGTGTAGGAGAGTGAGTAACTCCTAATTTCTTTCGGAGATACTCGAAGACTTCCTTTGGCAAAGGTTTTGTGAAGATATCAGCCACTTGCTCAGTAGTAGGAACGTATTCCAACTTTACCTCACCATCTGCAACTTTATCCTTGAGAAAGTGATAGCGGATTGCAACATGCTTAGTCCTTGAATGCTGAACTGGATTCTTGGAGATATGAATTGCACTAGTGTTATCACAGAGGATCGGCGTAGGATCTGTTGTTGGAACTCCTAAATCAGAGAGCATTTGCCGCATCCATAACACTTGCGTACAACAAGTTGCCGCTGCAATATATTCTGCTTCCGCTGTCGAAAGTGAGACGGAGTCTTGCTTCTTGCTGTGCCAAGCTACCAATCTATCACCAAGATAGAATGCACCACCACTTGTACTCTTGCGATCATCTACGCAACCAGCCCAATCGGCGTCTGAGTATGCGACAAGAGTAAAGGATTTACCTTTAGGATACCATATTCCAAGCTCCATAGTACCTTTTAGATATCGAAATATCCTTTTCACTGCTGTAAGGTGCGTCTCAGTTGGTGATGCTTGAAATCGAGCCACCATACATACTGCTTGTAGAAGATCTGGTCTTGTAGCAGTCAAGTAAAGCAAGCTTCCTATCATAGAACGATAGGTGGTGTGATCAACGGACGAAGCCTTATCATCTTTGCTAAGTTTCGTGTTCGTTGTCATTGGCGTGCTCACGGGCTTGCTGTCTTCCATGTTAAAACGCTTCAGCATTTCCTTTATATATTTCATCTGAGATATAAAAATACCATTTTTCAGCTGCTGAACTTGTAATCCTAGGAAGAACTTTAGCTCTCCAAGCATAGACATCTCAAATTCTTTCGTCATATCTTCAGCAAAAATCCTGCACATATTCTCATCATTGCCTCCAAATATTATGTCATCAACATAAACAATAACCACCAGCTGTTTGCTTGAATCAGATTTGACATACAGATTGCTATCAACTAGTCCTTTTCCAAAACCAATCTTGCGAAGATAAAGATCCAGCCTTGCATACCATGCCCTTGGCGCCTGTTTCAGTCCATATAGAGCCTTCTTCAGCTTGCAAACTAAGTCTGAATTTTTGCTAATTAGAAAGCCATCAGGTTGCTCAATGTAGACCTCTTCTTCAAGTAAACCATTCAAGAAAGCTGACTTAACATCCATCTGAAATACCTTGAAGGTTTTATAGGCAGCCAATGCAAGAAACATACGAATGGCTTCCAGACGAGCCACCGGTGCAAAGGTCTCTTCAAAATCTATGCCTTCAACTTGTGCATAGCCTTTACAAACCAACCTTGCCTTGTTTCGTATGACCTGACCATCTTCATTCAGCTTGTTCCGAAAGACCCATTTTGTACCAATCACATTCTTATCAGTAGGTCTAGGGACTAGTTCCCATGTGGAGTTTTTCTCAATCTGCTCCAACTCCTCATGCATAGCTTTTAACCAGCTTTCATCTAGACTAGCTTCAGCTACTGTCTTGGGCTCAATGGTGGACACAAGTGAGTAATTGCTAACTACACTTTGTCTAGTTTTTACACCGGCCTCAGGATCTCCAATGATTTGATCCTTAGGGTGTTGCTCTACCCAAGTACTTTTCTTTCTAGGAGAAGTATCCTCTGAATCATCTTTTGCCTTTTCAGAATCAGGTTCAGCCACTTCATCATCAATCTCACTCGAGTCCTCATACACTGGACTGTCATAATGAGTTACCTTCTTTGACTCATGGTTTTCATCAATTCTAACATCAGCACTTTCAATAATTTTTCTGGTCCTTTTGTTAAGGCATCTGTAAGCTTTACTAGAGGATGAGTAACCCAGAAAAATACCTTCATCGGCTCTTTCTTCAAATTTGCCCGGATTTTGTTCGAGCCGCTTGATGTAACACTTGCTACCGAAGACTCTGAAGTGCTTGACTGTAGCTTTTCTTCCAAACCATAGCTCATAAGGTGTTTTATCTTCATGTGGCCTGATCAAGCAACGATTCTGAATATAAACAGCCGTATGAATCGCCTCTTTCCAATACTTATCAGCCATCTTACTTTCAACCAGCATGGTGCGTGCCATTTCTTGCACAGTGCGGTTCTTGCGCTCAACAACTCCATTCTGCTGTGGAGTTCTAGGGGCTGAGTATTGTCTTTGGATGCCATGATGTTCACAATACTTAGTGAATTCATCAGATGTGAATTCGCCTCCACGATCAGACCTTAGCGTCTTGATCTGCTTCCCTAGCATGTTTTCAACCTGTGCTTTAAACACTTTGAACCGATCAAGTGCTTGATGTTTATGCTTAAGAAATAATACCCATGTCATGCGAGTAAAATCATCAATGCAAAGCATAAAATACTTATCTCCATTGGTGCTTTGAGTCCGCATCGGTCCACAGAGATCAGTGTGTACCAGCTCAAGAGGTTTCTTCGTATGATGCTCCTTCGTCTTGAACATTACCCTCGTTTGCTTTCCCTTTTGACAAGAGTCACAAATGGGGTTTGAAGGCTTTTCAACTGTAGCCATACCTCTAACAGCCTTTGAATTGCAAATCTTTGACATGTTGCCAAAGTTTAGATGCCCAAGGCGTTTGTGCCACAACCAACTCTCTTCTGACCGACTCAATAAGCATGTCTTTTCAGCTCCATCTGACAAGGTGTAAAGATTTCCAGCTGTCCTTGACCCAGTAGCCACTGTTTTGCCGTTGCTACTCTTCTTGATAGCAAACCCATTCTTTGTAAAAACAATTTCGTGGCCCTTATCACAGATCTGGCTCACACTCAACAGATTGTGTCTCAATCCAGACACATATAAGACCTCTTCAGATCTGATCTTGTTTGCCATCAGCTGAACAACACCTTTTCCAACAATTTTGGCACCATCATTGTTACCAAACTTTACCGAACCACCTTCATAGTGCTGTAACTTGATGAATTTTTCTTTATCACCAGTCATATGACTCGAACAGCCACTATCAAGGACCCATGGTGCTGTCTTCTTTTGTGCATTGAAAGCGGTTTGCACAATGAGAGATTTCTTGCCTTTTTCTGCACTTTTCTTTGCCCTCCAAGTTTTGACTAACTTGGGTTTCTTTTCAACCTGAATTGGTTTAGTAGTAGGCAGCCTACAATCCCTAGCCATGTGTCCAAAATTATGACACTTGTAGCACTCAATATTGTGGCTATTTAGGATTGAGAAAGGGTTCCTTCTCACAACTGGGCTGTTTCTCACATAGAATTTACAATCTGCCCTTCTATGTCCATACCTATTGCAATGATAACAATAGCCATAAAATTTGTATCTTTTATATGGCTGGTTAGGCTTCATGTCCTTTCTCACTTGAATGGGCTCTTTTCTAGGCAGTGTGGGCTTCACAGAATTGGAAGGTGTAGTAACTTGCTTTACAAACACCGTCTCTACAGAAGGTGTAACCTTAGAAGATTCTCCATTCTCAAATCCTATTCCAAATCTGAAGTGAGGGGGTCTTTGAACTTTCAAAATTTCATTCAGCTTCAATGTACCATTGATAGCTTGAAACTCCTTGAGCTTTTGTTTCATTTGCATATTTTCAGTCCTTGCTCCAAGGATTTCATTCTCAAGTTTCATCACTTCCTCAGTTTTGGTACAGATTTGTATTTCTAGGACATCTACCATTCTTTTATACTCTTCTAATTCAGTTTTCAAAGCAATAACTGAAATTTCAGATTCATGAAGAAGTTTCAGATTTTTCTTACTTGATCTTCGCTCCTTGCTAAGCTCCTCAAGTGCAGCAATGAGCTCTTCTTCAAGATTCACTTCAGCCTCCTCTTCGTTTTCCAGCTCTTGCTCATCGTCTTCTTCAATAGTAACCATGAAGAGTGCTTCAGTCGCCTCGACTGATTCATCATCGTCCGAAGATTCAGACGTGCTGTCATTATGCTGACTGATGAAGCTCTTTGCTTTGCCCTTCTTTCTGAAATTCTTCTTCCATTTACTCTTATCAACATAAGAGTCATTATCATTGTCTTCTTTCAGCGGGCACTTCGCAGCAAAGTGGCCAACACCGCCACAATTGAAGCATTTAAAGGGTAGCTTCCCTTTATACTTGCCATTGCTTCCTTTCTTCAGCCTTCTAATAAATTGAGCCTCAAGCTCATCATCATCAGAATCATGACCAGCAATCTCTTTTGCCTTTTTCTGAACTTTGAAGGCCGCTTCTCTATCCGATGAAGACGTCTTACCTATGCGCATCTCATAGGCAGTGAGAGAACCATGCAGCTCATCCATTGAAAACTCGTTCAGATCTTTGGCTTCTTCTATGGCTGAGACTTTAGAATCAAACCGGGGAAGGAGAGATCTTAGAACCTTTTTGACGATGACTGGTTCTTTAATCTCCTCTCCTAGTCCACGAATGTCATTCGTGACTTCATTCACCCGTTGCATGTAAGAATCAACATTCTCGTTATCCTCCATGCGAAGAGACTCAAATTGGGAGCGATGAGTTTGCAATTTCGCTTCTTTGATCTTCTCATCTCCTTCATGGATGCTTTTCAGCTTATCCCAGATTTCCTTGGCTGTCTTGCATGCTATAACTTTGATCAGCTCGCTGTCAACAAGGCCGCTAAAGAGTGCATTCTGCGCCTTAGAGTCGTTGTCTGCTAACTTCTTCGTTGCAGCATCAGTGGGTACAATGGCAGAATTGTAACCGACTCTGACAGTCTCCCAGACATCATAGCCAAGAGATTTGATGAAGGCCTGCATTCTAATCTTCCAAAAGGAGTAATTAGAACCATCAAACAACGGTGCTTTCATATTCGCTGTGCTGGTTGCCATGTGATTTGACAAAGATCACCCTTAGCGTGTTAAGCTTATCAAGGGAAACCTTACGCTCTGATACCAATTGTTAGATCTCGTGATCACTGAGAGGGGGGGGTGAATCAGTGATCTCTTTTAAACAGGTCCTTGCTAACAACAATTCAAATCAAACCACACAATTTGACACCAGATTTTACGTGGTTCACCAAAAGGCTACGTCCACGGTTCAATCCCGTCCGAACAACAATCCGGTACAGGTCTGAATCTTATTTAGTCGCACCGACGACAAAGAGCACCAACCCTTAAATTCAGATAGCACCAACTATCTAGGAAGCACCGACTCCCTTAGGTTTCAGATAGCACCAACTATCTAGGAAGCACCAACTCCCTTTACAATTTGTCTGCACCCACAGACAGGATCACCAAACCCCAAAACACCAAGCACCAACTTGATGATTACAGCAAAGAAGATAAACTGATCTACAGCCCTTTCCCCTCTACAATTCTCTCTCTCTCAATCCCTTACAAATAGAAATTAAAAGCATAAAAGAGAGACACTTAACTCATGGACGAATCACCATCTTCTAGAGCATAATCCCGTCCATAATTGCTGTAGAAAGATGCAGCACAACAGCACACAGCAACAGCACCAGCTTTCTCTCAAGAACTCTCTCTCTTTTCTCTTCTCTTCTTCTCTCTCTGGTGTCTTTTCTTGGTGTTTATGAACGACCCAAGCATGCCTTTATATAGGTTTTAGTAACCCCTAATTGTGTTTAAAACGGGCTACAATTCGTTTAGAAAGAGTCCCAAACAAATTAGATAAGTATGCTGAATTTTCGTGCTCAACTTCTAATTCTGCGCAACTCTGGTTCCCGTGCTCGGTCGACATCATACTGTGCTCGGTCGACATCATACACTGACTGGAAATCAGTCACTTATCGAGCTCGGTCGACATCCTGAGGGCTCGGTCGACCGAAGACACACTGTGTCACGAAAATAACTGAGAGCTACCAAAATCTGTTTTCTGCAGGTTTCTTCTTGCTCGGTCGACCGCATGAAGAGCCCGGTCGACCGCGTGCTCTGCTTCAGGAATGCTGAATTCCTGAACTGTGTCAACTCTTATTTTTCTTTTTAAGCTCTATCAATTCCACTCTTTCAACACATGATTGAGACATAGTGTTGACAATAATTCCAATACAATTTGATGCTTGAGACACCAAACACACCAATGCTTCAAGATTCAACTCAATGCATCTCAAATTCCAACAGTTTTAATTAACTGATACTTTGTAATTACACTTAACTTTACTTTTGGGGAAAAACATGCTTGATCATTGCTCATCCTGATATCTTATCATGTTAACCATAAATCAGTCTTGTTTATGGATTTGAATGGTATTCATATGGTTTACTACACGCTTCCGCAATTATGAAAATGTGTTTGATATGGTTACATGTGAGATGATGTGTAAAGATAATCCTCACCGCGGAACCCTGTGGGAAATCACGTGCACGGATAAATGTTCTTTTAATTCCGTGTGCGTTTTAGCCAAAGAGATGCACGTGGCGCGGCATCAACCCGACCTGTCACGACCTCCCGGACTCGGATCCTTCTTTTCCCCTAGTTTCTCGGTCCGGGGTCGCGACAGGACTGGTATCAGAGCGGGACATGTTTCAGGCAATTAAAAGAAACTAGAAATCTTAAGTACGTGGCGAGGATCCGTTAGATAGAACCGTGTGAGCAATGTGTGACCACCCTGTACTTGATTTATATGTGCTAACAATTTGTTTTGCAGCGTTATGCCACCTCGCAAAAGAACAGCAAACAGTAATCACATTGCCAGTAACAGCGAGAGTGCAGGGCTTAGTACAGAAGAACTTCAGGACAACAATATGCAGAATCAATTTCAACAGATGATGCAGGCTATGCTAGACCAACAACGTCAAGCAAATGAAAATCAGGCTAGGCTCCAAGCACAAGCATTTGAGACACAGACCAGATTGCAAGAACAGATGCTTAAGAAAGATGAGGATCATGCTAGGGAGATAGCTCAAATGCAGGCACAGTTGTTGGGGATATTAGAGAGGAGACCGGAACCAATCCCAGTTGCACCACCTGGTCCGGTAAACATTAGAGGAAATGATCCTAATGTATTGTATGAGCGGTTTAGGAAGAGAGGACCGAAAGAATTTTTGGGGACTGAGGACCCAATGGCAGCAGATGATTGGCTTGAGCACACCGAAAACATATTCGAGATCTTCATATGTACCGGTGTGGAACGTGTACAGCTTGCAGCCTCTATGTTTATGGGTTTAGCAGATATTTGGTGGAAGACCGTCAGGACAGAATATAGGGAAATGGCTGATGCAGAAGCTTGGGTTAACTTCAAGAGACAGTTTGGAGAGAAATACGTACCTGCACATGTCAAGAGACAAAAGGCAGCTGAATTTCAGCAACTTGTACAAGGGAACATGACAGTCCTCGAATACCTTACCAAATTCGAGAGATTGTCAAGGTATGCTCCAGAGCTGATAGACACTGTTGAGAAGAAGATAACCAAGTTCCTTGAGGGACTTCACCCGATTATTGAGAGGGATGCTACCGGGGTTGTACCACCCGTTACCTTTGAAGAAGCTGTCAAGAGAGCATACAAATTTGAGAACTTTCACAACAAGATTGTCAAGAACCAAGGAAAGGGTCAAGGCCAGCAGCAGAACAATCAACAAAGAAACAATCAGAACAAGAGGCCAAGACAAGAGCAAAATGTGCAAAATCCGGATGCTTGTATCCATTGTGGGAAACATCATGGGAATGCCCAATGTCGTACTATCACGGGAGCATGTTTTAGATGTGGTTCATTGGACCACCAAATGAGGGATTGCCCAAGGCCTGATAGACATAACAGGCAGCAGCAAGGAGCACAGCGTCAGGCACCACCTCAAAATGCGCTAGTGGTTCAGAATCAAGCAAGGCCACTACAACAACAGGCACCTCAGCCACAGTTTAGGCCACAACAACAACAGCAACAACCGGCCCGTCAGCAAGGGCAGAATCAAAATCAGAATCAGCGTCCTCAGAATCAGAATAGGAATGCACCACAAGGCAGGCAACAGCAAGGGCAGAACAGGCCACCACAAAGGGCACAACTCTATGCTGTCAATAGAGCTGATGTGGAGGCTGAAGGCAATGTAGTGGAAGGTACACTTCTCGTTTGTGGTTTTGATGCTAAGGTTTTGTTTGACCCTGGCTCTACTCACTCATTCCTATCTCCAAAATTTGCTATGTTGATTGATATGCATGCTAGTGAGCTGAGTTTCATTTTGACTGTGACTACCCCTTTAGGTAAGGAAGTTGTTTGTAGAACTTTTTACCCTAGTTGTCCAGTCATGATAGGAGAAGTAGTATTACCGGCAGATCTCATTTTATTAGAGATGCAGGATTTTGATGTCATCCTAGGGATGGATTGGTTAGCAGGATACCATGCTACTATGGATTGTTTTCATAAGACCCTAACTTTTAAGTTAGAGGAGACCCAAGAAGGGGTGTTGTTTCAGGGAGAAAGGAGTAATTCGGGTGCAGGATTTATTTCAGCATTGAAGGCGGATAGGCTTCTAAAAAGTGGTTGTGAGGGTTATTTGGCGTTTATCACGGAGGATAAACGGTCCCAAGGGGTGGAGGAGATTCCAATTGTTTGTGAGTTTCCGGATGTTTTCCCGGAGGAGATACCAGGATTGCCACCCATTAGAGAGATAGACTTCACTATTGAGTTGTTACCGGGGACCGCTCCGATATCTATCGCACCTTACAGAATGGCTCCGGCAGAATTGGGAGAGTTGAAGATGCAATTGCAAGAACTTTTGAACAAAGGTTTTGTGAGACCTAGTGTGTCACCGTGGGGAGCACCAGTTTTGTTTGTAAAGAAGAAGGATGGTTCCATGAGAATGTGTATTGACTATAGAAGATTGAACCAAGTGACCATCAAAAACAAATATCCGTTGCCAAGGATAGATGAATTGTTTGATCAGTTGCAAGGAGCTGCTTACTTTTCGAAGATTGATTTGAGGTCAGGCTACCATCAGTTGAGGGTTAGAGACTCAGATGTACCAAAAACAGCCTTTCGGACAAGATATGGACACTATGAGTTTCTAGTGATGCCATTTGGTTTGACTAATGCACCGGCAGTTTTCATGGCATTGATGAACAAAATATTTGCGGAGTATTTGGATCAGTTTACAGTGGTGTTTATTGATGATATTTTGGTATATTCCAAGACCAAAGGAGAGCACGAAGAACATTTGAGGATAGCACTCCAGCTATTGAGGGAGAATCAGTTGTTTGCAAAGCTTAGTAAGTGTGAATTTTGGTTGGACCAAGTCACATTTTTGGGTCATATCATATCTAAGGAAGGATTATCAGTGGACCCGTCCAAGATTGAGGCAGTCATGAATTGGGATAGACCGAAGAATGCATCAGAAATCAGGAGTTTTCTTGGATTGGCAGGATATTATCGGAGGTTTGTGCAAGGATTTTCGTCGATTGCGTCACCTTTGACGAAGTTGACGAGGAAGAATGCACCATATGTTTGGACAGACAAGTGTGAGCTAGTTTCCAAGAGCTGAAGAAGAGATTGACTACAGCTCCAGTCCTTACTTTGCCATCTGGGAGCGGCGGTTTTACCATTTTTACCGATGCTTCCAGTGTTGGACTGGGATGCGTGTTAATGCAAGATGGGAAGGTAGTTGCATATGGGTCCCGGCAGTTGAAAGATCATGAGAAGAATTATGCAACACATGATCTTGAGTTGGCAGCAGTTGTTTTAGCATTGAAGATGTGGAGACACTACCTCTATGGAGAGAAGTTTGAGGTTCACTCCGACCACCGTAGTCTTCAGTACTTGTTTTCTCAGAAGGAATTGAACATGAGGCAGAGGAGATGGATGGAATATATTAAAGACTATGATTTTCCAATCAAGTATCACCCGGGAAAAGCGAATGTAGTCGCAGATGCCTTGAGCAGAAAGTCAGCGAGCATGGCAAGTCTTCGGGGGACTTATGTGGTACAGCAGTTAGAAGAGTTGGGTGTAGATTTTCAGCCACTAAGAGAAGGTGTCATGTTAGCAAACATGTCAGTGTCAGAACCTTCTTTCATTCAGAAGATCAAAGAGAATCAGTTGCAAGACCCAGAGTTGGCTAAGATTTCTGAGCACCTAGCAGATCGTCCTGATTTTCGTGTTGTAGATGGAGTTTTGTATTATCGAGACCGTCTTTGTGTGCCTAACTTGGAGGACTTAAGGAATGATATCATGTCCGAGGCCCATGATACCAAGTATTCCATACACCCGGGCAGTACGAAGATGTACCAGAATTTGAAGGGTAGATTTTGGTGGAATAACATGAAGAGAGAGATAGCAGCTTTCGTCTCTCGTTGTATGACATGTCAGTTGATCAAGGCAGAACACCAGAAGCCTCCAGGGTTACTACGACCATTAGAGATTCCGGAATGGAAATGGGAGCATATTACCATGGACTTCATATCGGGTTTACCGAAGACTAGTAAGGGAAATGATGCTATTTGGGTCATAGTGGACCGTCTCACCAAGTCAGCTCATTTCCTACCGATGAAGACTGGGAAGAAGATGCATATGTTACCTTTGGCACAGTTGTTTGTCACAGAAATTGTCAGTCGTCATGGACAGCCAGTTTCCATCACATCCGATAGAGACAGCAGATTTGTCTCAAGATTTTGGAAGACATTGCATGAGTCTATGGGTACGAAGTTACAGTTCAGCACAGCCTATCACCCACAGACCGATGGTCAGTCAGAAAGGACAATTCAGACGCTTGAGGATATGCTTCGAGCTTGTGTGCTAGATTTCAAGACTCAATGGGATGAAGCCTTACCGTTGTGTGAGTTCGCTTACAACAACAGTTTTCACTCGAGTATCGGTATGGCACCTTTTGAGGCCTTGTATGGCAGAAGGTGTAGAACACCTGTTTGTTGGGAAGAAGTTGGTACTCGCAGTTTCCATGGACCGACCATTGTTAGTGAGACAAGTGACAAGGTCAAGTTGATCCAAGAACGTCTGAAAGTGGCTCAGAGTAGACAGAAGAGTTATGCAGATTCTCACAGAAGGGATTACAGTTCAAAGAAGGAGATAAGGTTTTCTTGAAAGTGTCACCCACTCGTGGAACTTTGAGGTTTGGACAGAAGGGCAAGTTGTCCAGGAGATACATAGGACCGTATGACATTGTGAGTAGGATTGGTGATGTGGCTTACAGGTTAGCCTTACCACCCGAACTTTCCGGCGTACACAATGTTTTCCATGTGTCTATGTTGAAGAAGTACGTTCCCGACAGACTACACATACTCCGTTATGAGCCGTTGGAAATTCGAGAAGATGCGACCTATGTTGAGAAGCCTAAGCAGATCATCGACACCAAAGAGCAAGAATTGAGAACTCGGACTATTCAGTGGGTCAAGGTACTTTGGGAGAATCATGGACCGGAAGAGAGCAACTTGGGAATTACGGGATCAGGTTCAGAAGAAGTACCCACATCTTCTTCCGGAGGTGAGTTTTAATTTCCATTTGGAGGACCAAATGTCCTAAGGGGTGGAGGATGTAAGACCCCGACCCGAGAGACCTCGTTAGAGTTGTTTGAGTTGTGTTTTAGTGTTAAGTGTGTTTAGTAGTTTTGGATTAGTTGGGGATTAGAATAGCTTTTATAATAGCTTTGGGAATTTGGAGAGCCTTTTGATGTGTGGGACCCTTTGGGGGTTCTTGTTACGAATTATGTGAGATTGGGGGTTTACCGATGTTTTCCAAGAATCGTGTTTTAACCCATTGAACTTATCTTGTTAATCCCTACAGTTTTCATGTTGACATCGTTTTCATTTGAGGACCTTAAACCTGATTTTTCACTAATTGAGGGCAAAATGGTCTTTTTACCCAAAATCTGGACACCGATTTCAATGTCACCAAAATGTGCAAAATATATACTTTTTGGAAACTAGAAATTTTGCCGATCAACTTTGTCTTCTTCGCCGATTTCGTTTGAAGCCCCGAAACCTTGTTTTGAGCCCGAGAAGTTCTTTAAGTTGTGGGCCCCACTCCCACTTACTATATATAGAAAGCTTCTTCTTCTTTTTCCCATTTCTGGCAAAAACCCTAGAGGAGAAGAGAAATCCCAGCCCTAAGGGTTTTCCCTTACCTTTTCTTGCTTCTTCATCTCCAATCACCCACTAAACTAGTGCTAATGGAGAATTAGTTGCTATAATCTTCTTCCTCATCTCAAGGCCTTCATCTTGATACCATTTTTGAAGAAAACCGCCCACTTCAAGTCTTGCTTTGGACAACACCTTGCTTTTTGAAGAACTTCCTTGTAAGTGATTTTCTTAAAAGTTTTATAATCTTGTTTGTTTAGCCCTAGGGTAGCTTCATTTCAATTATTGGAAGATTCCGTTTTGTTTTAATTGGATTTTGTTGATTTAGGGTTTGGTTTTGGGGGTTTTGTGTATAGGTGTTTGATTGTGGAATTAAGAGGTGATTAGAGCTCAATTGAATTGCAATTGGACCCAAGGCAAGTGGACGAAATGATTCTCATGTGTTTTATCATGTTTTATGCAAAATCTAGATTTGTCTTCATTGATGGTTTTAATGAATTATCATGTTTGATGATTTAGTCTTATTGATTTTGAACGATGATTTGATGAGATAATGAGGCAAGGAATAGCCCAATTAATTGTGAAGATATGTATGAAGAAGGGGAAAGAAAGGAAATGGATAGGAGTTGGACAAGAGAAGGATTCAACCAAATGGGTTGAGGTTCGCTACAGGGCCGATCGATCGCCCATCAGGTCCGATCGATCGGACTGTAATTAACTGAGAGGGTTTGCAGGACCGATCGATCGCCCATCAGGTCCGATCGATCGGACTGTAATTAACTGAGAGGGTTGCAGGACCGATCGATCGCCATCAGGTCCGATCGATCGGACTGTAAATAACTGAGAGGGTCTTCAGGACCGATCGATCGCCCTTCAGGTCCGATCGATCGGACTGAATAAAAATGAAACTGTAAAATGAGAAAATTATGGGACTATTTTCCAGATTCACCCCAAGTCCATACTCAAGTCCAATTCAGCTCTATCCCTTATCTTCTTATTTGAAGACATTGAACCTATAATGATGCGTTCAAACCCATGAAAGATTGGGGTATATTGTGAAGGGCTGTAATGTGGAAGTATTGTTTGGAGGGCCCAATGTTATTCAAGGATGGGTAAGGGCATTATATGGAGTCCGAAAGAAGGAAGAACCTCATCGTGGAAACTCCATGAGGTTTTCTAGATTGATCAATGTGTATAAGGACCCGGAATGTCCCTAACTCTTAAAGAGTAACAAAATTTCATCATAACCGACATACGGGACCCTATTCGCACTGATTCAATCCTAGAAACCCCATTGTTGGCCTGTAAATGTATGAAAAACTATTTGTATTTAATTTTCAACTAAACTCTTATTTTGGGATTTCAAACCAACTGATATGATTGGACTGTTACAAGAGTACTAAAAGTGATGTGTTTGGCTTTTGCTAACTGGTATATGGCGACTTGAGATGGATGTGTATTTGTGCCTATGGCACCCCGTTTCTTACTGTGCATATGATTTGATTTATCGTATTTGACCTATGAGTCGGCACCACTGAGCTTGGACGACCTCGTCGGTTTGATCCTCCGACTTGGGGTTCCTTCCCCTCCCGATAGCCAGCTGCAGTCTGGAATGTGCAGAGTTTTTTTACCCGGTTCGCTACCGTGGCCCCGCAGAGTATATATATATGTATATTATAATATTTATAGTTGTTCCTCCTCACCTCGTGTGACTGAGGACAATGATCTTGTTAGGGTATGCGCTCTCTTCACTTCGGTGAAGGGAGGATCTAGCTTGTGGGGTTGCCATCTTGACAGTTTCCAAATCCTTGTTACCTTACTGGATTTATTGCATATGTACTTCTTTTGAAATGATACATTGTCTTTTACAAAGTTCATTGTTTATCCACAAGTTTTCTTAACTCTTGCATAGCATCATTGTTTTATTATTGTTATGTCTTTTCACCCACCTGCCAGACCGTCGTGTCTGATCCATTTATTTTGGTACTCAGGTCCCGAGCTCTTTGCCATTGAGGAGGAGCCAGAGGAGGCGGTCGGTGCACCGCAACGTGTGATTGAGTGGCAAGCCGATGATGTCATGTAGACATTCGGCCTTGCCTTGAGAACGATACACTTTGGGAACTTGATATCTTTGGTTTAGATTTCATTTGGTTGTACGGTCTTTGTTGACCGTTATTTTGGGAGTTTTAATTAACTGATACTTTGTAATTACACTTAACTTTACTTTTGGGGAAAACATGCTTGATCATTGCTCATCCTGATATCTTATCATGTTAACCATAAATCAGTCTTGTTTATGGATTTGAATGGTATTCATATGGTTTACTACACGCTTCCGCAATTATGAAAATGTGTTTGATATGGTTACATGTGAGATGATGTGTAAAGATAATCCTCACCGCGGAACCCTGTGGGAAATCACGTGCACGGATAATGTTCTTTTAATTCCGTGTGCGTTTTAGCCAAAGAGATGCACGTGGCGCGGCATCAACCCGACCTGTCACGACCTCCCGGACTCGGATCCTTCTTTTCCCCTAGTTTCTCGGTCCGGGGTCGCGACAGGCCCTGGGTCACTTTTCCCATTTTGCATACTTTTGCAATTTTCAAAGATTTTTGATGTGGGACTTGTTGGGGCCATTAAATCAAGCTTGAAACATGATTTAAATCAATCTAAGTATTTTTAAAATCATGAATCATAAAAAGCCACAAATCATTTGAAACTTTAAAACTTAGGCTAAGCTTGAATTTTGAAATTCCTTTTACAAAATCAATTGCATCCAAAATTAAAACCAATTCATGCATAAAACATGAGTTTTACCATATTTAAAAACAATGCATGGATAAAATAAGATTTCAATGTTTTCTAAAATAATGCAAGTGTGAGAAATCAAATGATGATTAAAATGATATGCATCCATCAAATTGCAATACACAAAATTCCTAACAATCTCCCCCTTTGCAATTTGATGGCAAACCTTAACTTAACACTAAACCTCACACTAAGTCTTCAGCTCCTTGGCTTGACACGGCTTGAAATCTTCGGATGCTCCTTCACTTAGCTTGGGCTTTAGCTCTTTTGATCTTCATTCTTCTTGTCCTTAGCTCCAAGCTTTCTTTCTTTTATCTTCTCTCCCCCTTAGACCAAGCACTCTCTCTCCTTGGTCTTTCTCTCCCTTTGCCATTGAATGCTCTCTCCCCCTTTGATCTTTCTCCCTTTTTGGGTAGCTAGAGCATTTTCTCCCCCTTAATCCTTTCTCCCCCTTTGCCATTAAATTGCAAAGGTAGCAATTGAAGAAAGGTACCTACACACATGAAACAAGGAAAATACCTTTAGTAGCACCTGTTAACAAATGAAATCGAAAATGAAATACTTAACAGGCTATTATGCATGTGAGTAAGTTATAAGGGAATAGCAATGGTGAATTTGATCATCTCTAATGCTTCCTTAGAAGGTTTACTCCCCCTCAATCCATAATCTTCTTTTGTCATACTTTTGACAAGAATATAACTATTAGATGCAAGAAGAAGATGGTTTAACCAATTGAGGGATAACTTCAAGGGAAGGATTAGATACCAATTGATAATGATTAACTATAAGGCTCAATGATCAAATCACCAAATTGGAGAGAAACCAATTGACCTATAAGCTTAAGGAAAGTTGAAGAGCAAGGTCAAAAGGTTAATCTATCATGGATACCAATTGAAATAAGAACCATATCAATTGAGATTTAAGAGTATGACTTATTAGCTCAATCACTCTAAAATGGACTTAAGGAATGTAACTAGAAGGATTAATCCAAGTTAGAGCTATCCATGATGATAAGGGGTTTACTAAACATAGCATCAAATAATATAACTATGAAAATCATATGCTATGTAAATTTTGAAATCATTTCACTCAATCATAAAATATGACTATCAAGTGTAAGATGAGTGAAATGAAATTCAAACCATGATGCCTACCTCAATCATTAACCAACCAAGATTATTAACACATAAACATGGTGGTCACGAGATTTAACCAAATAAGCAAGAGAGGTGGCAAACATGACCATTTATGAAGCTAATGGAATGTGACATGGAACAAAGACATATTACTATCAAGTTTAATCCAATGTGCACAAGGTTTATCACAAATATATAACATCAATTGGAAGTTATACTAATTGAAAATGATATCATTTGATTACCAATTGAATATGGAACATGTTTGAGAGCAAGCATGTGACAAACACAAAATTCCAACAAGCAACATAAATGAATATTCATCACTTTAATGATATAACTATTGAGCATAGTGATGAACATGAGAAATTGCATTTTGAAAATATATGACTTATAAGAATATGCAATTTCCAAAGTGTCAACCATATGAATACAACATCTAAGAAATCCATCATTCAAGAGATATAACTATGTAATTCAAGAAATGAATTTCAAAGAGGTTCATATGATCAATCACTACTATGAGGTTGAAACATGTATAAGTATGACAAATACACATGAATCAAACATCATAACCATCCATTTCACAAAAATGACTAGAAAGCATAAAGGATGGATTTGGGTTCTAGTATGGTTACAAAAAAAGATAATTAAAGAACACAACCATACATGGAACAAATAAAACATTTGCATAAAGAATGTAACTAAAAGAGCAAAGATGCAAATAGCTTAAAACAACATTCATTTCCATTTGAAATGGCATAATCAAATACAAAAGGAAATGACAACATGGAACATGCTTTGAAGAATATAACTAATGAAGTTTTAAAGCAATTCCATTCAAACAATCTTCAAATCATAAACAAAATCCAACAATGGACAAAATGAGTATGAAATTGAAGAAAACATATTTTCCATATCAAAAGATATAACTCAGAAATTTATGGAAAAACTAAATTGTTTTAAATCATTTGTTTTTCAAGATAATCTTACTATGACATACAAACAAATGAATTTGCAACATCAATTGATTATGAGAGATCTAGCTATGAAAGCTTTTGGAATCATAATCAATTGATCATGTAGAAATGCATTACAAAAGATATAACTATATGAGAGCAAAAAGCAAATCTAACATGTGAGAAATACAATCAAATGATTTTGAAAACCATGATATGTGACTTAGGGAAGTACATGAAGACAAAATCAAATGATCATAAAGAAACAAATGCATTTTTAAAAAATGTAACTAAGAAAGAACATAAAATGCAAATGCAATCATGACCAACAAAAAGATTTAACTATTAAGGTTAGGTTGGTCAATGAGGTCCAAGGCCCTAAGGTTTGTCTATTTGTCTAACTTTAGGAATCCACCTAAGGTCTTGGGATGGATGAACTTTGAGGTCTAACTTAAACTTCTCACCAACTCTAGGAGATTTAACTTGATAAATTATTAACTTAGACTTATCACCATGAGATATAGATTTAACTAAGTTTAGCTTAGATTGGTGATTAGTCTTTTGGTGAGTTTGCTTCTTTGGGGTTTGAACCATTTTTCTTTTCTTCTTATCTCCTCCCTTTAATTGACTTTTGAATTTCAAATTTATCTTTGCAACTTTCTTCAAAAGTTCTTTCATTTGTTGAGTTAAGGGAGGAAGATTGAGAAGTTTTTTGTTAATAGATTCTTTTAGAGTTGGTTTAACTTGTTTAACCTTTTTAGAATCTATTTTAGGAGACTCCTTTTTAATAGGTTTTACTTGTTTAGTCTTCTTGGAGTCTTCCTTGGTTTTTAGTGTCTTAATCATCATAGAATTTGATTTTACTTTCTTTGGTTCAAAAATGATTTTAGACACATGGCTTCTCCTTGATTTGCACTCAAACCTAAAATGTCCTTCAATGCCACAATAATTACATTTAGACATGGGCAAAGAAGTGTGAGTGCTAGAGAATGAGGACTCACCTTTCACAAAAGTGTTGGTGAATTTAGGGTCATATGAGGTATTCCTATCAAATCCAAGACCCGTCCTATCTCCTTTTGATTTACCCAATTTAAATAACTTTTCCAATCTTTCTTCACTTTGGGTAAATTTGCACTCATACTTTTGTTTGTAGGTTTCAAGTTGAGTGACTTGTTCTTTAAGGGTTGAATTTTCATTTTTAACTTTTGTTAGTTCTTGTTCAATTCCCTTAAATTTTTTTAGCTCTTCATGGGCAAGTTTTAATTCAAATTTAATTTCATTAATAACATTGGATCCAAGTTCTAGAGTGTTTATCTTAATTTGAGCATTAGATAAATTTTCCTTAGAGATATTCAACTTGGATTCTAGGTTGTTAATGTTTTCATCTTGCCTTTTTAATTGATCTCTTAGTCTTGAATTTTCCTTATTAAGATTATCATAATCTATCTTTGATTCTCTTAGATCATCTTTAATATTAGATAGATTATGCAAAGAGATCATAAACTTAGAGTCTACACAATTTATTAATTCTTCTTTCTCTCTAAGTTCATCTTTTGAAGAAACTAATTGTTTGTTTAGACTTTTAGATTTTTCTTCTAATCTTTTATTCTTTTTAACAAGCTCTAAGGCAAATGTACATAATTCATCATAGGCTTGTTGAATGTCATCTTCATTTTCATTAATTTCTTCTTCTTTTAATTAAGCTTAGATTCAAGTTGAGATACTTTAAATTCAATGTTTGAATCTCCAATAGATGGAAGAAGAGGGGATCTAGAAGAATCTACAAAGTCTAGCATAGTGGAATCCATTCTAATGATTTTCATAGAAAAACACTACTAGGGATCTAACTCAAGGATCTAGATAGAGAGGATCAACTCCGGGTGTTTAAGCCCTAAATGGAGTAACCTTGCTCTGATACCAATTGAAAGTCCTTGGGGATCCTAACCCTAGAGGGGGGGTGAATAGGGTGAGCTACTAATAGTGACTAACTATGACCAATTTTAATTTCTATAAACTAACTAGTCACTAGTGATGATAACAAGCACAATGCGGAAGCTAAATACATACAATCACCACAAGAGCATGCACCACAACACAATATTTATAGTGGTTCGGCCAACGTGCCTACATCCACTACCGGCTTGTGTTCCTCACACCCCACCGGATTTCCACTATTATGCTTTCAAAAGGCTAAGCAATAACCTCTACAATTTTGCTTTCCAAGGATAAGCAATAACCTTACAATGTTGTTTTTCTAGGCTAAACAACAACCTTTACACAATGCTTTTAAATGGCTAAGCAATAACCTTACAAGTAAATATTTCTCTCAAAGAAAGTGTCTTCACAAAACACTCTTATGAGATTACAATTGAAGCTCAATAAAAATTGCCTCTAAGTAGGCGGATAAGAAAATGAAAATCTAACTCACACAACACAATGAAATGCAAAGATGAATGCTTGTGATATGTGTGAGTGGAAAACTTCAATCAAGTTTAAAAAGAAGGCTTAATCAATATATGCTAGAAGCATTTGAAAGTTAAGGCACACAAAGATTTGATTGAAGTTATATGCAAATCACTTGAACAACTACAAACTTGTTAATGATGTGAAAATCAAAAGATCACAAGTTGAAAGTTTAAGCCTAATCAAGTGATGCATGTGCTATGCTATGTTGTTTTCAAAAACAAAGGTTTGACTTAAGATTCAAATGAATGAAAACAACAAAGATGATTCAAACAAGTTAATGAAACATGTTATAAAGAAATCAAAGTTTTAAACATAACATGTTTAACAAAGTTTAAAACTAAACTAAGTTTGAATCAAAGAAAAGAATTCATTACAACTTAATATCAAAGATTGAATGGAAGTAATGAATTCATTTCATCATAGTTATCATGCTAAAAACATTTACCAAAGATTTAAAACCAAGCATGAAACATATGATTAAATTAAGCAAAGCTTACTTGGAGATTTAACTTCATGATCCAAGCTTTAGCTTCCTTAATGACCTTCTTAATCCCCTTGGTTCATCCCCTTTATCTCCTCTTCAAACACCTCCAAGAAGGCTCCAAGTTTCCTCAAAAGTTCCAACATTTTTCCAAAGGGAATGAAGCCTTTTTATACACAGAAAACAGAGTTTCTGCGTGTCCCCGGTCGACCCCCAGCTTGGCTCGGTCGACCGACCCTTAATGGTCAGAAAAATGACCGTTGGAGAGCCAAACGGCTCTCTGCCCAGTCGACCCGCAGTGTACGCGGTCGACCGAGATGTGTACCCGGTCGACCGAGTACACTGGGCCCTGGGTCACTTTTCCCATTTTGCATACTTTTTGCAATTTTCAAAGATTTTTGATGTGGGACTTGTTGGGGCCATTAAATCAAGCTTGAAACATGATTTAAATCAATCTAAGTATTTTTAAAATCATGAATCATAAAAAGCCACAAATCATTTGAAACTTTAAAACTTAGGCTAAGCTTGGATTTGAAATTCCTTTTACAAAATCAATTGCATCCAAAATTAAAACCAATTCATGCATAACACATGAGTTTTACCATATTTAAAAACAATGCATGGATAAAATAAGATTTCAATGTTTTCTAAAATAATGCAAGTGTGAGAAATCAAATGATGATTAAAATGATATGCATCCATCAAATTGCAATACACAAAATTCCTAACAATAATATCAAATCACAATAAACACAGTAAATCGTAAATTTACTTTACCGGTGAAGTGAAGTAAATGGTCCTAATAAGAGAGAACGAAAGCAAGGGTGTAGTGGAATCAAAAGGTGAGAGTAGCATTTTTATTTTCTCTCTTAATATGAAGAGTGTTTTTTTTTTTTTTTTTTTTGTAAGGGAGCTCGTGGATCGGGTTTTGGGCTTGGGGTTTTGTTATTAATAGATGGTTCGTGCCCAGGCTTCTTTTTTATTTGCACCTAGTGCCTGAGAGCCGGAATCACCGTTCGGCCCAAATATATATATATAAATATATATTCATTAATTTATGAGGGAGGGAGGGCGCAATAATGTGGGTACTCAAACCCATGACCTCTCATAGAAGGTTATATGATCAGAGCAGCTGAGCTGGCCTAGTACTAGGATTGTAAACGGGTCAGATCCGGTCCGACTCCATGGTGGACCCGGAACCGGAACCGGAACCGTTAAGGAGAAAGTGGAGCTGGATCCTAAGCGGAAACCGTTTCGGAACCGGTTTCTTGGCTCCGGAACCGGAACCAGAACCATATATGGGACGGGTCCGGATCCAGGTCCGGGTCTAGGTAGAGAAGGATATTAAAAAATATATGATTTTTAGGAGAAATTCTTGTAACTTTAGGTAGTATGTCAGGTCTCGGGTCCGATTCATAAACGGGTCTTTGTCCGGAACCTAATTTAGGTTTCGATTGATAAACGGGTCCGGGTCAGGAACCTAATTTAGGTTTCGATTGATAAACGGGTCCGGGTCAGGAACCTAATTTAGGTTTCGATTGATAAACGGGTCCGGGTCCATATAGGTTCCGACCTGTGAACCCGGGAACCGGCATATGAGCATTTGATGTTGCAAATTGAACCTCTAAATTAAACTTTTTTTGACATTTTATGTACAATATTAGAGGTAGTAGTAGACTTGACGCACTGTTATAAGATGAATGATGTACTTATTTTAGAAAAATGAAGAATAAACATAAATTAGAATCGATTTTGGAACTAGATTCCAGTCCTTTAGGTGGACCCGGATCCGGGTTTACCTAGCGGAGCCGGGTCTGGAACCAACTAAACAGGCTCCGAGTCTAAACCGGATCCGGAACTGGAACCGTATTTAGAACGGGTTCGGGTCCACTATGGTTCCCGATCCGGAACCGTTCCTTTTGCAACCCTACAATCGTGCCCCTCAGGGGCGGACCTACATATTAGTGTATGGGGGCTTCAGCCCCGTTAAATCTGAAAAGCCCAGTAGGCCTATTGGACTGGCTTGCTCCGCCCCCAAGGAACAAAGCCCATGAAATCTCTCTCTCTCTCACTCTCTCTCCCCTCCCCAAAAATACCAAATTGGCGATAGATCAGCTCCGGCTCCGTCGCTCATCGAAGTCTCTCTCCCCTCCGTGTCTCGGTTCTAAATGGATTTGAATTTTTAAGAATTTATTATGAAGCGAATCAAACCGATGATCATTAAAGACTACGAGTGATGAAAGATTTAAGGATGGAGTTGTAGATCGCAGGGCAAATTGCTTTAATAGATTGATATCTTGGATTTTATTCTTTATTATGGGGATGTTATTTGAAGACCCCTTATATATTCCTACTTTTATTTCTAGGGAAGTATATGTATTAAAAAGAGTAGAAATTCAATTCACCATGTGTCAATTGCCAAAGTAAGCTTGTGTGATTTTTTCTCTCTATTCATATCATATGTGAGTTCACTAGATACGGGCAACAAGAAAAAACGCAACTATTGATTCTTTCATTCTATTTTATGTTAATTGGAAATAAAAAGGTGTTGCGGCTTTATTTGGACACTCACGCAGCTTTACCCTGCTGCCGTGGGCGGAGAAACTCGCATTTTCCACTTTTCCTCCTCTCTGAGAGGAGGAAATCCGGAAATGCAGCTTTACCGCTGCTTCCATGGGCGGAAAACTGCATTTTCCACTTTTCCTCCTCTCTGAGAGGAGGAAATCCGGAAAATGCTGCGTTACCGCGGTTCCATACGGCGGAAATCTTGCAAGCCGATTTTTTAGGCCTTTTTTCTCATTCTTTTACTTGTTGGTGGGTCACGGGTTAGTTCGCAAAAATGATGGATGGACATGTGTGAATAACAATTTGATGAAATACTATCAAATCACATTAAACACAGTAAATCATAATTTACTTTACCGGTGAAGTGAAGTAATGGTCCTAATAAGAGAGAACGAAAGCAAGGGTGTAGTGGAATCAAAAGGTGAGAGTAGCATTTTTATTTTCTCTTAATAAGAAGAGTGT